>JASSUY010029219.1:0-91638 GCA_032466535.1 Forpus xanthops
GGGTTGGACATAGCCTTGGGTGACATGGTTTAGTGGGAGGTGTCCCTGCCCATGACAGGGGGTTGGAACTAGATGATCTTGAGGTCCTTTCCAACCCTAACTATTCTATGATTCTATGAAATAACAAGGGAAGAGAATGCAGCCACTTGCCACCCACCCACCGATACCCAGCCTGACCTGAACAGTCATCTTGCCGTTCTGAGTGACTGCTCCCAGTTTATATACTGGGCATGATGTGCTGTGCTATGGAATACCTCTTTGGTCACTTTGGGTCAGGTGTCCTGTCTCTGCTTCCTCCCAGTTTCCCCTCCTCCCTGGCAGAGCATGAGGCTTAGAAAGTCCTTGGTCAGACTAAACATTACTGAGCAGCAACTGAAAGCATCAGTGTTATCAGTGCTGTTCCCATGCTGAAGGTGAAAATCACAGCACTGCACCAGCTACTAAGAAGGAGGAAAATGGCTGCTATTGCTGAACCCAGGGCAGTTGCAAAACCTGTTATTTGGTATCTCTTTCTCTTTCTTCACTTGCTCATAGCAGCAATAAACTAAGATTAATTTACTAATCCAATCTGCATTTTGGAATCTCTCTTATTTTCAATCCTCCCTTATCCTCTCCCTGCCCTATTGGTTGTTGGGCCACTGTGGTATTAGGCTCAGTCGTCTGTTACCTGCTGGACAAACATCCCAGAAATTCCTGTTTCTTCTACAGTCTCTCTGAGTTTAGCAGTAAATAGTAGAGGTAATCCGGGTTTACTGATATCCAAGGGCTTAACTCTCCTACCACTTCAATTCATTCTGGATTGAAGAGAGAGAAACTGATTAGTGATCCTATTTCTCCTTCCTGATGTCTTATTTCCTGGTAAATTAGGAACTGACTTCAGTATTGAGTATTTGCATGAAAGGTACGCTTATGTTGACATGCTATTCAGAAAAATTCATTCAGATATGTTGTGAACAAAAAATTAAGATATTAATTTCTGAAGTTAAAAGGAAGTCTGGTAAATATCTTTTTTCCTTAAGAGAAACTCTGGAAATAATTTGAAGAAATATAAAAGCTTTTAGATTATTTTAGAAAACCTCAGATACAGCCACTGATCTTTTAAGTATGTATAGTCTAACTAATGTAAAAAAAAATAACATAGAATCATAGAATAGTTAGGGTTGGAAAGGACCTTAAGATCATCTAGTTCCAACCCCCCCTGCCAGGTGCAGGGACACCTCACACTAAGCCATGCCACCCAAGGCTATGTCCAACCCGGTCTTGAACACTGCCAGTGATGGAGCATTTACAAATTCCTTGGGCAACCCTTTCCAGTGCCTCAGCACCCTTACAGTAAAGAACTTTTTCCTCCTATCCAATGTAAACATCATCAAGCTTGGATTATGAAATCTTTAATTTTACATCTTGCTACTAAACAATTGGACAAATTATTCATGTAACTGTGTGTGGCAGGCTTTCCTTAGTGAAAGGAAGTGCTTTCAAAGACAGAACTTGTACTCAGACTGAAGCAGGGTGGTTTTTGTGCCAAGTGTTTTGACTTGTATGAAATAATGAGTGCCCCGATGTGTAAGAGGTAGACTCACGTGCAGTCTTATAACTTTAATGTTGCTTTTGTTGCTTTTATTGCTTTATTTTTGTTCCAGATTCTTGAAATTGAGAAAGAATTGAAGTGGCAGCAAGGACTCCTCAGCAATGAGAAGATCAAAGCTGAAGAAAGGGAAGAACACTTGTCAAAGATTCGGAGGCGGTCAGAGATTGTGGAGGACTGCCTGACAAGCAAGGTGAGGAGTGTTCTGGTTTTAGTAGCTGTTCTGTCTTCCTATGTTTTATCACAGCTGTTCTAAACTTTTGCTTAAAGCTAATCCTATTTAATTTTTTGTTGTTGTCATCTTACGATTTTCATGGCTGCTAAACAAGCATGAACATGGGCAAGGGACTTCCTACAAGTTGACTATGAGTCTTGGCCTCATAACCAGATAGGTTCATCACTCCTTTAGATGGACATCAATTTCCCCAGTGTGTGCAGGCTTAATACATTTATTCTGACTTCAAAAGTAGATAGTGTGGATAGTGTGTAGATAGTACTAACCTAATTGGGTTAGGAATCCTTGTGCTTTGCTTACTTTCAAACTATGTTATTCTGAAAGTCTTGCACTTTCTTGGCTGTTCAGTCTTTTTACAATTTTCACTTTTTTGCTTTTCACCTTTCAAATTCTTCCTTTGACTGTAGATCAGACTAATCAAGGATTGCTTCAATTGCAAATATGTTCTATTATTCATTAGAGGAGATAGACAATTCCATTGCCCTTCTCTTACGCTGATCTTCTGTTACCTTTTTCTTGTGATGGGGATGTATGCTGACTTCCTTTTTGTTTCCTCGTGCTTTATTGAAAACCAAAGTTGACTAGAGTTCTTGGTGCCATGCTATATTCCTTTCCCTTTTAATTTCTTTTTCTGAGCAAATAGAGCACAAAAATTATTTTTAAGCTTTGCTTGCTGTTAGCATGAATTATTACTGGATAATTATTACTGGATATTATTGGGTTATTGGAAATTGCTCTGTGACACAATTGATGAGTCCTTCAGAGGAAAGCATACAGACCAGGACCAAATTGTAATTGGTGTTTTTTTTTTTTTTCTTCACCATTTATTATAGCTTCAACAGTTAACTGATACGCTAAATAACATATCGTGTGAAAGAGACCAGTTACTGGCTGAAAGGACTAGTCATTCTTCCCAACTTAAAGAGGAAATCTCAGTAATTAATCAAGAAAAAGAAGAGCTGCAAAAACTTCTTCAGGACGTCAGGTCTGAGCGGGACCAACTCAAGGAAGAATTGCAAAAAAATTCCGAGAAGGTTGGTGTTGCATGTTGCATACCTAACCTATTTGTAACTTCTCTTCTTGAATAGCACTTAGATATCTAAATTTTTATTATTATTTTAGTGTGCTGAAACAAAGGCAAAACTGGAATGTGCTCTAGACCAACTGAAGCAGAGAAACCTGAATGATATGTCTGTTCAGGTGGGCATGGATAATGCAGAGCAGATGATTGATGACAGACTGAAGGAAACGAACTTCAAAATTATGGTAAACTTGCTTCTCTGCTTATTTAAGGTTGCATGTAGAACCAGAACCTTAATACCATTTGTTCTGGAGCATAAACCTTGCTTCTGTGCATAACGTATAAAACTGCTTATCTTGCTAAGATGCCACAATCCATGGGATCAGATGATTTGCTGTTGCTGCTCAGTGATAGTGTGCCGCATTCTAAGAATGTTAAATTGAACTTCTTAGTTGAGGCTCCTCACTTGATTTCGTTACTAGCCACCCAATGAAAATAACTACTCATGTAGCAGTGCTTCATTATTTTCTTTTTGCAAAATCCCTCCTAAATCCTCCCTTCAAAAATAACATTCCCATCAAAAATAAATTGGTTTCATATAAAACAATTTCATTAAATGGCTTCTTTTCAAAAAAAAGTAAGCTCCTGTAATTCATCAAAGCTTTGTTTATTTAACTCCTGAATATGCTTTCTCATAAATGTGGAAGTACTCTTAACCTACTAAAAGCCAAAATAAACTGGGATTTATGAATAGTGTCTTCAGTGTAACATCAAAAGTGATAAAAGACCAAATTGTAAAAATTGGTTATGTAGCTTTCTCCACATTTTTTATCCTACATCAGCAGTAGAGAGCTAATACTGAGGGGAAGTAAACATTAGTTGATTGCTTCACTGTGCTCTCCCCTTCTGGCTTCTGTAATAGGTTAAGATCTTGTCTGCCTCTTATGCAGTTTTCTGATCTTATCCCCCGTGTACAACAGGAATGAGTACTGTTTTTTTTTTTGTTTTTTTTTTTTTAACAGTGGGGTGAAGAGTTAAACTGGTGAATCCTGTTTCTTTCAACTTAGATCCAAAGATGCAAGCAGTACACCTAGGAAATTTTATACTTTAAAACATATAACCTAGCTTTGTATGTGATACTTGTAGTTTACTGGGAGTGCTTTGAAGCCTATTGCATTTCTCAGCTTGCTCACTGATAGCTCACATTGACCTTTTTATGGCAGAGTGTTAGGAGCAATTTCCTGATCCCTTTCTTTCAATGAAATATGGAGTAGATCAACTTGAGAAGCCCATTCTGAGGGTAGCCCAGTTGTAACACTTGTGAACAGGCAACAGTTTCATTTCAGGCCTGTTCTACAGGTCTTGATGTGGCCATGAAAATAACTTGAGCTTGTGAAATGACTTTCTGGAAAACTAAGAAATTCTCTGTGCCTGGGATTTTTGTTTTATTCCTGTGGCAAGTAAAAATGGAAGTCTTGGTCCCATAATTACAGTTGTAAAAGCAATGCGTACTGCAGGGGCTAGTCCTGGAGTCTGATGGTTTATTTTAAGCTTCTGTTTAAAGCTAATCACTCTTTACTATGAATGAATCTGTTTCACTTGTATTTAGGAGCTTCTTGAGAAATTCCCAACTATGGAGCAGAGGTATGAACGTCTGTCTACAGTGTCACTTAATCTAAAGAATGAACTGAATAGTCAAAAGGCAGTGATAGCTGCGATAGAGACTCAGCTTTCATCGGAGCAGAGTAAAGAAGTCAAAATATTTCAAACTATAAATGAGAAAATAAACAGAAATCTCCAGAGTTTATTGAACAAACTGAAGGTACCAACTTAAAATTCCTCCTATTGCTTTGGTTTGGGTTTTTTTTAATAAGTTCTCAAATTAGCAACTAATATTTTGTGTACTTCAGCTTTTATTTTTTCTTTTTGTGGATCCATATCTTGGAAAAAATAAATTGATAAATGCTTTACAAACCTGGAAAACCTGAACTATTTAGGTAATACACCTTAGGTTTTGATTGTAGTTCAGCTGTTTTGCAGAGCAATTAATTAATATTAATCCATTTTAACTGGGAAAAGAAATTTTGTTTCTGTATGCAATAGAGCAAATTATGGACCCCTAAGTATGTGTCACATGTCTTTTTCTCCTCACAATGAAAAATGCCTTGGAGGTGCATTTTCACTCTGCAAGACTACCCAAGTAGTTCAAGTTCTGTAGCCTTGCAGACCTCTTGAAATTTGTAGTGTAGTGGAGAAACAGATTACATTTATCAAAGTTAAGGAGAATTGGGAAAGAATTCTTGTATCATATGCAAAGTACAGTAAACAAAGTTTTTATGTTTCTTTATTTGCCATCAAATGCTAAGGGGTTTGGCAGGGAGAAGAGCAGCGGGGACTTGATGACACACAGGTCTGGGGAGAGAGCAAGGTTCGTGTTCAGTGTACAAAAACATTGGACATGATCTCAAGAGTCAGTCATAGCTATAAGTAGCCAGTAGCAAACAACTCTTCCAGAGAGCCTTATTTCATAACTTTATGGTTTGATTAGGTTTTTTCCCCCCTCCAAGAGCTGCTTTTTAACTTTCATGGTTAAAGATGTTTAAGTATTGATCTCAACTAGAATGAAGCTTTAAATCGGCACGGTGATATTATTCTTGTAGATTATCGGCACCTTTCACAACTCTAAAGAAGAAATAAATGCAACAGTGACTAACTCACTTGGCTTTTCAAAGTCTAGATTCATGGACTGCTGTCTAGTGCTTTTCAGACTTTCTGGCCTCTTTAGGGGTCCACAAAAAGTACCATCCTTTAGAAATGCTCGCCCAGCTAAAAGTCTTAAATGCCACTGCTGTTCAGCTCATGTGAACTTGATTTGCTTGGTCACACTTTAGTTGTGCTGGGCACCTATGGACTATGAAACTAAATAAATTATGGAATTTTACCTGGATGTGAGGTACCATTTTAAAGCATATTCACTGATACATCCTGTGCTTCTCCAACAGTTCCTGTTTAGTCGTGTTTGCTCAAAGAAAAGAGACTATTATGCTACTGTTAACAAATATGAAATGGAATTGCTTGAGGAAAAGAGAAAACAAGATCAGCTACGAGCTCAGATTCAGTACCTAAGAAAGATCTATTTCAACCAGAATGAAGTGTCTTCTCAAGAGCTAAACATCAGTGAGCTGCTGCAGAGTTTGCACTTGGAGGCAGAGGTAGTACCTGAAATAATTTTCAGACAAACACTTGCATGTTTCAAGGCATGGGGTAATGTGGTGGTGCTAATCTAATAGCATTGCTTTTATCTGGTGAGACTTAAGGAGGGACTAAAATTTGTAATTTCTGTGCTACTAATTCTAAAACTTGAGGTTTCTATACAATTTTCTCAAGTATCTCGAAGTTAAATCATTAGGTTATAAAATATGGGGAATGTTACATTTGCCCTGTAAAATACATACTATCCAATACCAAAGTTATTTATAGAACAATAAAACTCTTACTAACATGTGTATTTTTTTTCCCCTTCCCACCTGCCCCAGGAATGTAGATGGCTGACTTATTTTCCCAGTAGGAAATAATTTAAGTATAGCAGAATTCCTTTTATGTGATAATTAGATGCTAAAACAGACTTTCTGCAACTGATGATGCCCAAAAAGGCAAAATGTATATTTAGGCATCTAGTTACAAAGCAGTATTTAAACTTGAACTCCCTCTTTTTTCTCTTTGTAAAGAGCATTTTCAAGGATGTATCAGAAATGGAAAGTGAACTTCTCTGCATAGAGGCAGAGTTACAGCAAGAAGAAACTGCTAGAAAAGAAACTACACAATTTTGGGAAGCTTGTTCAGGAGCACACTCTGATGCTGAGAAACTTAAAGAAGAGTTAAGGAAAGATAATGAAAGGCTTTCACAAGTCATTAACTTCTGGAATCCTAAAGTAAAGGTAACATTAAATCTAATCTAATTTATTGTGTCTAAGCACTCTGTATATGCCTCTAATCTGATTGAAAACAAAGAATGCTATTTAAAGATTATTCATTATCGTCAGCACTCTACTGTATTCATACTTAACTGTAACAGGTAGGAGTACTCCAGAGATTTTTCAAATAATCCTTTCTTGATGTACCCAGACATGGACGCTTGCTTTGTGAAAGACTTTCTAGGTGATAATTATGTGGAGGAGGTACATTTGTGTTAAATTGAGTTCTGGAAGCTGTAGGTTCATAACTGTTATGTAACTTTGCTTGTGGAACTTGGCAGCTTGGCCTTCTTTTCTCTTCTCTTACCTTCTTACCTCTTGTCCCCTTTGGGGGGAAAAAAAAAAAAGGTGTTTTACAGGGTTAAGTGTATAATGAACAGGACTTCATGAGATTTTATCTTTTTGATCAAATGCATTGAACACTTCTCAAAGAAATAGGTTATGGGAGGGAATCCACTATGTTCCGAGTAGGTGTAGGGAAGCTTTCCTAACAAGTATATCCTGGAAGTTCTTGGTCTGTTTATACTATACTTTCTAATAGTATTGAAGTATGAAGAGCTCGCCACCCTTCTTCCCCCAGTGTTGTGACTCGGGTCTGTCCTGTTAAGTTTAGCCTATTTGAAAGCTGCTTCTTGTAGAGATTAACCAATCTTGACTTCTTCAGGGATTTCACAGTGCTGCTAGGCTTTTTAGAAGAATTCCCTGACAGACATATTTTGGAGATCAAAGCTTCCACCAAACAAATCTAATATACTGTTGTCATTTCCTGACAGTGTGAAGTGTTTCTTTATCTGGCATATTTCTAGAATAGTCCAATCTATATATTTTTTCTCAAATGGTTTCACTTATTTTAGTCAATGGATGCATTCTAGCAAAAACTCTGTGAATAACTGTGTGTGCTTGTTAGTCTTTCCAGTATTGTTCTTTTGTTTCTGCAATGCATGTGTTTGAGTTAATGCAGAAATAGTGGTAATTTTGTAGTGCATTTTCTTCTCTTGTGCCTCTTTCTGCTTTCACCTCTTTTGGAAATGAAATCAGTCCTTTGAGTGTTACTGACTCATTTCTCATAGCAAGCCATCAGCAAATGGGATGCTGAAGCAAGAATGTGAAACTAATACAAGCCAAGATACTTGTTTCTATACCTAATTCTGTTGGATTCAAAAATAATTTAAAATTCATCAGTATGACACTATTTTATTTTCAGATACTCCTTCAACTTTCATCAGAGCTGGATGCCAGAACTGCCAGTTATTGTCAAAATGCTGATGTTGACTCAAAACAGAGAAAAGAGAAAACAGAAGAATTGCTTCAGGAACTAAACACTCTTAAAGAACAACTGGCCCCTGGTGGCTCTGCCAGTCAAGTGTTAAAAGAAGAAAACTACACGCTTCATAACAAATTACAGGCTGCAGAACAAGATGTGAAGGTACTGATACTTGTTTCTAAGGAAAGCTTATTTGATACTTGTTTTCTAAGTGAGAGTGTATCAGGCTCAAAAAAACAATCAGTTGGTATTGATGGCAACTGTAAACCTCTGCCACAACATACAGCCCCAGAGTGTACTTTAGTTTTGTAGATTTTTTATTCCCAAAGTGCAAGTTTGAGCTCTTGCCTGTCATGTGTCTGAACTACCTGTTCTCTGTATGCAAATAACACTAGAAATCAGCATGAAATGTTCCTGAATGGTTTTGATGTATTGATTTTAATAGTGTGATACTCTTGGTGCTTCCTTTAAATATATGGTACTCACTATGTCAAATGGGAAGCTGGAGAATAATTCTGCCTTTAATCCTAGGGATTGAGAATTCATTTTCTCTCTGTCCTGTATTTTTGTCACGGTTACCCTTGTTTGAAGCACTTTTTTTTTTTGGGTCCTCAGACTTGAGTGTTTCAGAATACTAAAAGGTGACACAAAACCATGAGGTAGACACCAAGAGTTGAAATAGAGCCTGTAGTGTTGGATGTTCTTGTGTGGTTTGGGTTTTTGTTTTAAGAGTATGACCATGTGCTGTTACTGTTGTATCCTTTTCATGTAACTACTCATAACTGATTGATATATTCCAATAGGCTATGGAAGTAAAAATTCAGGAATTGGAAAATGTAATAAAAGAAGCAGGAAAAAACGCTGAAAAGAAAGATGACACTACAGACAAGTTACAAGCACAGATAAAAACTAAAACAGAGACTAATGAGCTCACCCAACTGCAAGACAGTCTGAAAGAGATGGAAAAGTGCCTCAAAACTGCCTTGACAGAGAATCGGAGTCTTCAGGTATAAGCAAAATACTTCATTCTCATGGATCTTGGAGAGAGAACCTGCTTGAGAACAGCTGTAGATGAAATGTAGCTCTCAAGTCATTTTGGTTTGTATGGCATTCTTTGAGTAAACACTGTGCTTGCCAGTTTCACACTCTACCAGTGCAGCTTTCAGAGTCAAAATTTATAACCCGTAGTCCTGGGCTCAACAATATTAGAAGCACTTATGTGATGCATTTCTGAAACATTCTAAATGTTTTATTTTGAAACTGAAGCATGAGCTGTTTTTTTTCTATGTAATATGGTTGCATGCTAGTTCAAAATTCCCTGACTTAGATGTGCAAACAAGTCAAACTTGCTGAAGTATGATTGCATGTAATACACTGGAGTTAGTTATACCAGCTAATACTATAGTGCTAGTTGGTAATGTAGGTGTGCTTATTCCAAAATAACTTCCAGCTCCCAGTCTTGTCCTGTAAAGTCTAGCAGTAAAAGAAACAAGGTAAGCAACCCTTAAACTCACGGTTAAAGAGACAAGCCTTTCTTAACTCTTAATCTTTTTTTTTTCTTTTCAGGCAAAATTAGATAAAGGTGATGAGTTGTATAAAGAAGAAATTGATAATCTCAAAACACAGTTGGTAAAATGTGATATGGAAAGAATGAAACAATCCAAATCTTTTGATACAAAGTAAGTTCAGCTTTTACCTTGTTATAGTTCTCCAGTCTTTAGCTCTTACATTTATTTTTATTTAACAGAATAAAAAGTGAGCATTCAGCTTTAGGTGTCCTAGGTTTTACCTAGTAAAGTAAAAACCACATGTATCTCGGGTTGATTATAAAACTCCTACCCTGTATGTGCACCAAAATGTCAACCAACCCATGTTCAGCCATAAATGAAATCTCTGATAAAAGAGGGTGAGGGGAAAGCAGTAATTGAAATCACTCTAAATCACTGGAGTGAATGGATACACAGAGAATTCTAGTCCAGTTTGGTTTCTGCACTCTACTTAAAATCTGACAACTGGGTTTATATAGCTGTAATAACTTTGTTTTGTATTTGATAGCACATAGTAGCTCTCCTGCAACTGTGATTATTAAAGTAAGAATTTTTTTCTCCCTGCCTCATATAGACTTGCTAATTACAAAGCTCTTGCAGAACACCAAGAACAACAGATAACAAAGCTGAAAGAAGAACTTAGAAGAGCACATCAACAGCATGATGTTACTGGTAAATTTAAAATAAATATAAGGAGCTCTATGTTAAACATTAAATTTTAAGGTTGTATGGTCGGAAGTCCAGAATGAGATGTAGGCATTTTGCCTCAAAGGGTATGAGGAGGATTGGGTACATTGGAAGACGAGGTGAAAAGTAAAATGTTAGCTGCACACACAGAATGATTAGGGCTGGAAGAGATCATCTAGTCCAATCTGGGCAGCTTGTTCCAGTGCTCTGCCACCCTCAACATAGGGAAGTTCTATGTCATGTTGAGGTGAAACTTCTTGAGTTTTACTTCATGGCTATTACTCCTTGTCCTGTCACTGTGCACCGAGAAGAGTATGGCACAATCTTCATGATGTGGGCCTTTTAAATACATATATGCATTAATGAAATCACCTCTCTGTTTAGTCTTTTCTCTAGACTAAACAGTTCCACCACATTTGCCACTTTTTTCTTGACTGACTTCACATGCAAATAGCTAATTCTAATCATAACTATTGTATATTTGAAACTATAACTATTTTAATTCTAAATGACCCAATAAATAATCTCTTAATATTCTTAGTATCCCCCCGGCAATGCGAATGGTGGATGGGGAAGAGAGGAGGTGGTGGTTTACAAAAAAAGAAACAAAAATCTATTGTAATGGCATTTGTAATTGAGTGAGGTTTTACGTGTAAGACCATAGGAAGGAGTAGGCTAAAAAGTCTATTGACTGTCCAAATAATGCTTGTATGTATATAAAACTGTTTCCTAGTGGTGCCAGAAAAAAAAGCTCCCCAGCAATCCCAAATGCCTATTACTTGTGGTGGTGGCAGTGGTATTGTGCAGAGCACACAAATGCTTATTCTAAAATCTGAAAAAGTGAGACTACAGGGAGAGAACTCGCACCTGTTGAAACAACTTGACATTCTGCAAAGGTAAGTATAAAGCTGATCAACAACATGTCAAATTATTTCTTGCTATTTAACTGTGTATGTAATCAGCATCTCTTTTGGGGAGGCCTATAAAATGAGTAATTACTATTAATATTATATTTTCTAGATACTTTCACATCAAACTTGTATTTAAAGCTACTGACTTCCTGCTTATGTAACTTTATGGCTTGAACTTGGTTTTGTGATTTATTTACTTAATATTCTCTTAAATGCTGGAAGATATACTTAAGTTGTATATTGGAAAATATTCTAGCTTAGAAAATAAATTGCCTCTGAAAGCAAGGTGGCACAAGATATGTCATTGCATTGCCATGTCTGTGTCTGGTAGGTCATCTGAAAATGTAAGAATTGTCTGTTGGAAGGGTTTTCTTCCTTATATAAAGGAACTACTTTAAATTTTTCTTAATTAAATGCTGGGGTGTGTTTTGTTTCTGTTTTTCAGTAATGAGCTTCAACTGAAAGAGGAAGTTAGAAAATGGAAAGAAAGAGCACTAAAAAAAGAGAGACTCTTGAAAGAAAAGGCTCGAGAGGTGATACCAAGTTCCCCAAAGAAGACAGTGTCGTATTCCCTTAAAGAGCAAATACCTTCACCTGCCAAGGAACCCATTTCTCTGGAGGCTGTGACTCCAGATGCAGTGAAGACTCTGCCACCAACTTCTGCAACAAATTTATTTGATAATTCCAGCTTGGGTATACGTACAGGTATGTGACACAGAGGTAGTGTCCTATAAAGGCTGGGAGAGGCAAAATATAAGGGGTGCTCTGTGAGATGAGGGTGGTAAATACTCTGTACATCCTATATTCTGACCTGAAGCTTGCATGGTAACACAATTTTCCTGACTGGTTAGTCAGCTGACAATTGTAGGGCTGACCAGCTGGAGCCATGAAGCTTACCTATGTTCTACAGCACCTAAATACTTAAATGAACTCTTCAACCCATAAACATTACACAGTCTTTTTTCTTCCGTTGCAAATCTTCTGTTTCTTTTGTTTTCTTTTGTTGGAAGTTTTTATGACTGACTTTTTAAAGAGAATTAGTAGAATATCATTACCAGATAGCTGATGCTTTGCACTGTTTTGCTTTTTAATTTTACATTGGTTAAACACAGACTTCTGGCAAAACTGTTTGAAGTTACCTGCTGGTTAATGTTTTTTCTAAACTTCAAGATCATAGACTTCAGTCTCTATTGCATCTGTCTGACTGGCTTCAGCTGCAGTAGTAGCTGCCTTGATAACTTCTGTTCCTCAGGCCTGCTCAAGATTTCTTGCATCTGAGGAAGTCTCCTAGTGATCTACACTAGCATATTAATGCTACTGCCCTCATCATTGCTCTTGCTTCTAAAAACCTCTAGCAGGCATGTTGGAAAGTTAACCAGTTTTCAAGGTACTAATGGCAGACTTCCAGAAAGAATATAACCCATTGCAGTTCCTTGTGATGGTCAACATTGTGTTCTGAGGAAGTCTCTACTGTTACCAAGCCCTTCAGAGGCAAGCTTTGATAGAGGACATTTGAAACACTGGTCAGGATTGAATTGCTGTATTTCTGCTGCTTGGGAAAGCAAGTGTTACTTTAACATTCTTGTCTTTTGTATAGGTACACAGCCTGAGGGAAAAGAGACCCCAGAAGAACATGTTAAGCACTGGTTTGGAACTTCAGAGAAAGACAAAGCCCCTGATTGTATCAGCCAATAAAAAACAGTAATCTGACTTTGCTGTGGCTACAGCCAGAACCTGCATATATGAAAGAGAATTACTTCAGGTCAAAAGCATCAGCCTCTCAAATTGTGAGAAAAGCCCCAGTACACAGATCCCTTGCTATCTTGGAGTTGCTACTTCCCACAATTGGTAAAGCAGTCATGTTGCCCACAAGCTGCTGCTCTGATGATGTTCTGCTTCGATGGTTTGTTTCTTTCCTGGATGGCAAAGAAAGAAAAGCTAATGTATTGAAGAATAGGAAATGGGAATGGAACATTAATCTACTGTGAAACTTCTGAGTTGTAACCTTGATTCTATCATTCCTAAACCAGCCCTGTTCTGGGTGGGTGATACTTGTATTTTCAGAGTGCTTTGAGTTGGGAAGAACTATGTTTTTGTTTCTTAGCATATGGTTTTTATACCATGCTTTCTCTAAGTCTACAGAAACTTCATTTTCACCACAATTTTAACCTCTCTATCAGGACATTGCAACTGAACTCACTAATTTTCTGTTTATAAGGCACAATCAGGGGCTCCTCTTAAACACCTTACAATATTTCTGAAGCTCAGCCAGTTATGGTACCAAAAATAACTTTGTACTTTGCATCATCTTTCAAAATACTTCTAGTGCCTGTCTGAGGTTGCTTTTGGAATTTTTTTAAGAGTAAGCAATGGACCTGACATTTCTCTGCTACTCCAGTGAATGGAAAATAAACTGAATGATGATCAGGGCTCCACAACACACTATTTTAATAGCCTGCTTATCTGCACTGTGAGACCTACTTTTTGTATGTTTCGTATAATAACATTTGTTTTGACAATAAAATCTTAAGTATTTAAAAATATATTTGCTGGTCATTTTTTGATCTAAGGGTGTTTAATTACAGTATTCAGTCTCTAAGAACTATCTTTTTATAGTAATCACATCACTTCCATCACTGTCTTGCTTCTTGTCTTATGTCATCTAACTGCAATAATTAATTAGTGTGGAATGTTACTGTTGCGTGAGTTTCTCTGGTGCTTAGTTTTATTTTTTGAGTCTGTCAGGAAATGTTTGGGGTCTAAAAGGTAGTTCTTCCTCACATGCCCTCCACTGCCAACTAAATAAGAATTTGCCACTCAAAACCCAAGATCAACTTGGTTTAAGAACAAAATATAATCAACATGAGATGAGAGTCATATTTAAGGAAGATACATGTATCAAATCATAATTCTTATTCTATATGAATAAAGCTCTTGATGCAGGTCTCTTGAGTACTTTGTTTTGGGTTAACCAAGCTGATAAGCAAATGATTACACTGGCATGTTTCCTGGCATTCAGCAGTTATGGTCATCAGAAGAGTTGCACAAGGATTATTTACCTGATGGAGGTACTTTGTAGGTTCTTTTAGATACCTCTAATCTTTTGTCCTGAATAGCTGAAAACTCTACCAACTACTGTAACTACTAAGAAATTGCAAGCATTTATCTCTGTCTTTGACCTGAAATGTATTTTGGGAAGCTTGCAAAGATACTGCTAGCCAAAACTACACAGGTTCTCAGTACCATTACTGTGTTCAGCATTGAACTGTCTCCTTGCCTATCACAGCCATGGATACGTAGGAGCAGTTTATTTCATGACAGTGATATGTGTGAAGTGCTGATTCTTTTGTGGTAGTGTTCTTTTTTTGTTTTGAGGTAGGTTGGTTGGGGTTTGGGTCTTTTTTTTGTTCTCTTTACTTTGGTTTGTTTTTTCAATTTCCACCATGATTGAAAACTGTTTCCTTTACCAGCTCTTTTACTCTTTATTCATTTAATCTTGGTGCTCTAATAAATGAGTTAAACTGATTTTTTTTTCCCCTTTTGGAAGGGAGAAACTCTGTGTTTACTTAGATGTACCTTTCTTACACACAATTACAGAGGTAGTTTTGTTTTAAAAGCTATCATAATTTAGCAGAAAGGCAAGACAACAAATAAAGTTATGTTATCCAGTTTAGTCACGGAAGTGGCTCTTCTGAGTAAAATGTGCCTTACAAATTAAGGCAGGACTCCAAATTCTTCATGAAACATTAATAAGGTATTGTCCTAGATTGGAATTAGGCCGTTTATATTACTTAAAGAATGATTGCTTGGGGAAAGAAAACACGTCTGTGGCCTGTTCTGATGGGAATCCTGTGGATTTCTTGACCTAAGGAGAACGAAGGGTGAACGCCGGGGCTCTTTTTTTGTCCTTTCTTCCGTAGGAATAAGTTTCGGTAGGTGGCAGCATCTCAACGTTTCAACAGGAAATTACGTTCTACAGAAATTCACCGCTTAGACTACAACTCCCAATAAGCACAGCAGAAAAGTTACTGTACATTTTGTTACAAAGGTCGGCAAACACAACACGCCGATTGCGCTCTCTTGGTGAGTGACTGTATTGAAATTTGTTTTTGAATGCCTCATAGAATCGGCAGATGTTCCTAAAAGCTGACTGTTCAATTGAAAAATGCATTTCTTGTGCTTGCTTGTTTGAAAAATAGTTATTGTGTTTGGGTGGGGAAAAAGCACTGTGCATGTTTGTTGGGCTAAAAAAAAATGTATAGTGTATTGTGCTTCCAGAGTGTTAAGGTGATTGATGGAAGTTCTTGAACTGATCAGTTTTTGTTGTCTCCTTTCTGCTGAAAAGATACATGTGACAAAAAAGACCCAAAAAAACTTCCTCTGCCTTCAAGGAGCATCAAAGTTTTGAGTAGCGGGGGAAGGAAATAGTGCAGTGTGAGAAACATCTAGAAGTTTCCTAGGTGTCAGAGCTAATGCTAGCCATGGCTGAGCCCATCAGTGATGGATGGAGGTAGTGTTCCTAAGATAACATGGTTAAAAAGTGGGGAAAAGTTGCTGCACAGGAGCAATTGCAGCCAGAGAGAGGAGTGAGAACATGTGAAAGGAACAGCTCTGAGGATACCCAGGTCAGTGCAGAAGGAGGAGAAGGTGCTCCAGGTGCTGGAGCAGAGCTTCCCTGCAGCCCATGAAGGTCCATGGTGAAGTGGATGCCCACCTGCAGCCCAGGGAGCACCCCATGCCAGAGCAGGGGGATGCCCAAAAGATGCTGTGACCCCGTGGGAAGCCTGTGCCGGAGCACAGTCCTAGTAGTAACTGCAGTTCATGAAGAGAGGAGCCCATGCTGGAGACGGTTTGCTACAGGACTGGTGACCCTACGGAGACCCATGCTGGAGCAGTCTGCTCCTGAAGGACTGCATCCATGTAAGGGACCCACGCTGGAGAAGTTGGTGAAGAACTGTAGCCTGTGGGAAGGATTGCTGTTGGAGAAGTTGGTTGGTCTAGATATATAAGCTGCAACTCTGACTTAAAAACACTAAATCTTTTGATTTATATACTAGAATAGAAAGAATTTTTCCATTCAGTTGCTTCAGGAAAAGTCTGGTTTGCTGAATCTGCAACCTTCAGGGGAACGCTGATTTTGATGCAACTTTTGTAAGGAAAAGCTGTTGAGAAAATACACAGGATTTCTGGGTGAAATCAGATAAATTAATAATTTAAGATACACGACACTGAATTTGACTTTAGAATCTGAGCCACAGCTTGGATTTGAGCATCTCTAGATGACAGCATTATCTGATAATTTAGAGGAGATTATGGCATCTTTACCTTAACTGCTCAGTGAAGTACTTGGTATGTTAGATTCATGTATATTTTTTTAAGCCTTCAGGCTCTTGGGATGCCTTTCTACACTCATAGCTGCATAAACAGATCTTGCTCTGCGGGTTATAAGTGCAGGAAGTTTTGCTTATTGATAACTCAGTTAACAAATACCAGATACTGCACTCTGAAACACAGTGACCTCACTCTGAAACATTCTCTTTGCTAGTTTATCCCTTACATAACAGAAAATGCACAGGAGGGAGAAGATTGCATTTGCTTTCAGTTATTTGTCTGCAACTTTACATGCTGTTTTTCTTTAAACATGCCGCAACATTTGAAAATGTGTGCTTGGGCACAAGATAGGAGGGCAGTATTTTGTCTTTTGGCTGCCACGCACTGAGTAAGGTAGAACATCTTAGAGGTTCCTTATTGCTTATCCTGAGTATGCTCAGTAGTCCCCTGAGAGCAAGGAAGGTGAGAAGGGCAAGAGAAGACAGAGCTTTATCATTCTCCCTTCCTCTCTGCCTTGTTGAAGCTGGGAATTTGCAGTGCTGGAAGTTTCCTGAGACAATTCAGAGCCAACACCACAGCCCAGGGAATTGTGTGGAATTTATTGCAATCTAGGAAGTTAATGAGCTTAAGAGGAATAGAAGGCAGAGCTGCATTCTTAAGAACACAGTAGGCAGTGGAAACACTAGAATTATGAACTGCTGTGCTTGTGTTTCATCTTAACATTATTTTTCTGTTTAAGGAAAAACAAAATCTGGCCTCTGCTACAAAAAAAGCTTGGCTTTTGAGTTCAGATACCTTCTGATATTTTTTTAGCTTCTTTCTATATTAAAACACTAAACCAAAACAAAGACTGAGGCAGCCCTCCCTCAGCACCCTGTGTGACTTCACGGTCACACTGCAGCCAAACAGGACAGTGTGAAGCGATTTGATGGCAGGAGGTACTCAGAATCATGTCTAGTTTTTGGAACACATTTGCATCTGATTCAGAGGTAATGTTGTCGGCTCATCTTTTTGTTAAAGATTCTGTGACATCTTCTGTCGGCACAGGTCAGGAGTATGGGTCGGCTTGATGGGAAGGTCATACTGCTGTCAGCAGCAGCACAGGGGATTGGACGAGCAGCTGCTATAGTAAGTGGGAAAATGTTCTCCTGTACCTAAGCTAGGTCTCTAATGCTAGCTTGTCCAGACACAGCCACACCAAACAAGTTCTTGAATTCACAAACCATAGAGGAAGCCAGAACTATTCATTAAAACATTCAGGGAATAATAGAGTCATTGTACTGCATGCATTGTGCTGTTTGAATTTCTGAAAGTCTGAGACTCCAAGTGGTGACATCAGGCAAGGATAAGGGTGAGATTCCACAACAGCTGCAACTGCTTTTTAACAATATACAGCTGGCACTGTCTGACCCTTTGAGTATCTCTGCTGCTTTGCTCTGGAAGAAGACAAGGATAGAAAGGATATTTCCTGTTATACCCTATAGTAAAGCCATGATATTTTATCTACATTAATCATTGACATAACTTAAGTCTACATGATACTGACTGCACAGCTACAGTGTTGTTCACCATGAGCAACTGTGAGAAATAACTTAGAATTCAATTACTTGAACAGAACTCAACATATGTATTAACTTTCTGGCTACCTTTTAATTCCTTTTGACTAGTTCTTCCCCGGTCTTTTCATTCTTCCCTAGCAGACAGAGAAGCTAGTGGGGTTATCTCAGTATCTCTGTACTGTAATCAGCAAGCCAGGAAAACCTCCTGTAAGAAGGATTTCTGCCAATCCTAGTTAGTTTCATATGCAGTTAAGAATGCAGGAATCTGCTAATCTTGGCACTTACATTAAAATACTTAGTCCAAAGGAGCAGATAATTGTAAATTTGTAAATACCCAACAAGCATGGAAGGAACACCACTTTTGTTTAATGCCATTGTCCTTTTAAGCTGCACTTGAAATGTTTATTTTGAAGATGAGGGACTACAGTCTGAGATGCCAGAATAATTTTGACACAGAGGTTACTTTGTTAGCATAGCTGTTGATTTATCAGTAATCACAGTGCAGAGAAGGCAGGCTTTGAGGGGAGAATAAAAAATGAGAGAACATCTCTGGTTAAGTGCCAAAGAAAGTCATGTTTATTTTAATATTGCTCTATTCCAACGGTTTGGATGCAAAGTTTTTTCATAAAGCTTATATATTGCTGTTTCTTTTTATGACTTGTGCCTTTATCTGTCAAATCCCATTTAATCCAACAACACAGACAATTCTAGCCCTACCTGTTTGTAACATGCTTACTATTGTCCATGCAGCTAATAAGGGTAATAATTGTATCAGTTGTCTTAGTCTGGTTCCTGTTATTATACTCTATTTATGGATTCCATATTTTAAGGAAAAGATGTTAACTCTTGTCCTGTGTCACATACAGTGTCTTATCCCCAAGCTGTGGGGTGGTTGATGCCCATTACTCCCTGACATGCCCAAAATTAAAAGTGAGAGATCATCTGCCTTCAGCCAACTTTGATTCAAGCCAAAAAGGAAAGGGAAAGGAACAGATTTTATTTCTGGTAAGATCTGGAATATGTAACTATAAACTGCTTCTCTTGTATTCTTCAGGCTTTTGCAAAAGAAGGAGCCAAAGTCATTGCTACAGACATCAATGAGCCTAAGCTGCGAGAACTGGAGAAATATCCAGGTAAATGACTTACAGTAGGTGTTGGTTCAGCTTTTGCAAGTTTTGGTGTAGAAAGGCTGAAATCTAACTTGAAGATAGGGCAAACTTCAGAAGACCATTAAAAAAAAAAATGGAAAATATCCAGACTAATTCTTTAGGTGTTGGCATTGCTTTATTCTGTGATGTGGAGTGGCAGAGATTCAGCATGTAGCATACTGCAGCATCAGCATATAAGGCAGAGTATTATTGAAGGCATACAAAATAATGTGAGTGTTTTGTGTCACGTACTTCTGTGTGCTGCTTAGCTCATTTCTGCTTCCCAGAGTGGCACCCATTTCAGCTGTCTTTGAGATCACTAGGCTAATTGTCAAACACAGCACTCTAAAAGGCACAGAATGCTTTTCAGACATCGCAACAGCTAACATGCAGCTACACAAAAAGTAAATTTAGTTTCTTGCATTTCCATGGCACAGAGTTACAAAGGAATGCATTAAGAATGCCTACTAGAGTTAGAAACTGTCCCCGCAACACTAGATAAGCCTGTTCTGTTTGCACATATGTTCAGGCTTGAAGATGACTTTCGTACTGATGTCAGAGAAACATACTGCAAGGAGCAGTTTTAGCTGTGTTTCTTAATCATAAGTGACACAAGTGTGCACCATCATATAAAAATATTTTTTTAGTCTTAAAATAAAAAGTAAGACTTTGATGCATTTTGCAACTGAAAATTCTTCCAATTTAATTTGACAGAATGAATTGGATTTAAGGGATTCCTGTTACAGGGTGACAGTCAAATATGCAAAAGTACTTTTCTCTAGCGCAGCTAGAACATTGGTCTCTATTGACTGGAGTTCACCACAAGCAGTCCCTTTGTAACTCTTTGGGAACTTTAGGACTTTTCCAGCTTTATTCTGCGGATGTTTAGAAAAGTGTTAAGTTTTCAACTGTGTGGTTGTTTTCCTTATGCTGCTGTGGTCACTAGAGGTAATTTCCCATATACTCAGAGCTGTTTCCATCCTTTCGACATATGATTAGTTAAGCTGTAATTCATCAAGGTTTGGCACATTGTGGTCTTTGAATTTTATCCAGGAGAGATAATTCCGGTGCTGATGTAAATCATCAGCCTGTAGTCTTAATTTCATCGTTATACACAAATCTCTTCAAAAGTGACTGTGTCACTTAACTAAGGCATATAAAACCTGTTCAAGAACTTGTCAGTTTGGCTTCAAAAGAAAGAGGGTTTTATCAATTTCAGATCAAAATTTCCCATAATTTAGATATCACTCAGATGCTTTACAGACAGCTTTACAGTATGTCTAGAATCATGTATGCTGGATGAGACCTCTGGAGGCCATAAACGTCTTGCCTGCACTAACAGTCCTGCTCAAAGTAGCTGTGGTTAGAGCACGTTGCTCAGGGCTGTGTTGAGTCAAGTTCTGAACATCTCCAAAGATGGAAATTTGTCAACAACCTCTGCAGGCCCCTGTTCTGGTGCAACTGCCCTCATGGTTTTAAAATAATAATGATATTTGAAAACAAACAAGAAAAAAAAACTCCAAACACCTTTCTCAGAGGACCATGGCAGAAAGAAGAAAGTCAACAGAAAGAAGTTGGAACAGGGGGAAGTCTGACTGAATAGAAGGTGTTGGTTGTTGTGGATTTTGGTGGTGGTATTTTTTGGAGGTTTTTTCTTGCGTGTTTTTAAACACACGGACATGGAAGTTTGTTATGATTATGCAAGTTCTGTAATTGTTCAGTTTGAGAGGACAGTGGAATTCAAGTTTATTGGAAATGTTTTTTACGGTAAGTGATGTTAGCTCATCCGCTTGGGTGATGCTTTTACAACAAATCAAATTGGTTGATCTTTAATTCCTTTCTGAAATTTTAGGAAGCATGACCTACTGTCCATTGCTGTTCTGATTTAACCACTGCACTAACCTAATGATTAAGTGCAGCTCTCAGTCAGTGAGTCTTCATGTTGTGGTGCACCACTGAGGGGGACTGCTCCCTTTCAAGCCACTGCCTTAAATTGTAGGTGCAATCCTCAGCAGTTCAGAAAAATAAACGGATGATCAATCCTTAATCAAATACAGTGAAGCAAATACCATGTTTTTCTAGGCATTCAAATACGTGTTCTGGATGTCACCAAAAAGGAGCAGATAGAAAATCTGGCCAAGGAGATCGAAAAGATTGACGTCCTCTGTAACATTGCAGGGTAACAAGCTTCTATTTGATCCTACATTTTTTCCAGTTTTCCCTGTCTTCCAGAAGTACTTCCTTTTACTTAAATGCATTTTATTTCTTTTGTTTTAATTCACTTTATGCCCTTAAGACAAACTTTCATGTGTTTTCAGCAAACCTGAACTTCTCATGTGTAGTAGCCATGTTACCCAGGCCAAGACAGAATGGCTCTTGGATTTGTGGTGTTATCCACACTCTGTGGGTGCTCAGCGCTGATGGCTTTGGCCCTCCTAGCACAACAGTGAGAAAAGCTAGTGCTCTGCTTTTCTTTGGTTTTGTTTTGTCCCTACTGCCAAGTATTCCTTTGCACATATTGAGTCTGCCTTGTGTCCCTGATACTCATCAGAAGAAATACCCTATTGCTTGCTTTCTTTGAAAGAGCTCTAGGCCCTCCTTTTCAGAGTTGGAAGAGTTATCTACTGCAAAATTGTAAGGGAAAATGTACATTAAAAGCTACAGATGTGTAAACCACAGACTAATCCAGTTCATGCACTTATTCTAGGTTTGTTCATCATGGAACCATTCTGGACTGTGAGGATCAAGACTGGGACTTCACTATGAACCTCAATGTTCGCAGCATGTATCTAATGATCAAGACATTCCTTCCTAAGGTAAGGATTGTTTGCCTGTGATTTTTTAGTCTCTGCTGCACTGTGTTTGAGGTATGAGAGGTCTAAGTTGTTGCCACTGTGACAGCATGGGATTTGAGATAAAAATGCTAGTATACAGCTTCTAAAACATTCTCTGCATTGTATAATTCTTCAAGCAGACAACCTATCTAAAGGATGTGGTAGAGAAGATACATTCAGGGGGTTACACTATGTAGTAAGTAACTAAAATCCTTCAGATGCAGAGCTGCGAAGGAGCCATTGCAATACAGTGCTACCACATTCTACTATAGCACACAGCTGCACAAAATAATTGTAAATAATATATAGTAACATGAACTTTATGGAACTCTGGAAACTATCTTGTGTAGCGACTCAATGCCACTGATGGCAACATGCTGGTTATATCAGAGCAGTGTAGCAGCACGAGGACACTTTTTGACGTAATAACTGGGGTTGGGACTACAAAAACTTGTGAACTGAATAAGAAGTTTATATTCCTGTAAGTGCAAAGGCCAGGTGTGGAAGCTGTGACCATGACTGGATGATGATTACTCTTTTCAGTCTTGTTCCAGTCCTCTTTGTTTGGTTTGGGGTTTGGTTTGTTGTTTTACAGGGTTTTTTAAGCTGATACCTATTTTCAATTTTTCTATATAACAGCTTTAGGCATCTTGAGTTTGGAGTGCCTAAAAAGGTTATAACTTGAAGAAATCTCGCTACAAATCAAAGACACTAGAGTTGTGATTTAGTCTTCTGTAAAGCTAGTGTTTGAATGGGATCTGTGAGTAACTGCATTGGTAGATGGCATAACCAGAGTTACTATATAGTGTAGCTTACTGTAGTGACAAAAGTGCAATGATTCCAAGGTGCCTATCACAGGAAAAAAATCCTTTCCTGTCATAGTCTTCACTCCTGAGATGACTCAGAAGAACTTAGTGGGAACTTCAGATTCTGCTTTACTGCTTCAGTGGGTAGATGAAAAGAGATAAGCACCCATTTGTGCCAATTAAGCTTTGCTACCCTGTGTATCCATTGCATGTAGGGCTATTTTGTGGATTATCATGGGCTATTGTGCTGGATCTGCAGATAACAAAACAGTCTGCATTTCAATGGCTTATGTATTCTTTTACAGATGCTCAAACAGAAATCTGGAAATATTATAAATATGTCTTCTGTGGCATCTAGCATTAAAGGTCAGTAGCTTGCTAGAGTTCCTTACATAAACATCAGAGATTATGGGACTGCAAAATAAACCTTGCACAACTTTGAAATGAGATGGCACTGCCAATCCTGAGGAGGGATACAGTTTAAAAAAAAGAGCACACATCAATTCATATATACACACATGAACACAGATGGCAAATTGCAGAAACACTAAGATGCTTGCCTTTGAGCTTTTGAATCTGTACTGAATGTTTCTTAGTATCCTTTCTACCAGTTTGTATTAAATGAAAAGGAACTGCTTCCAGTGCTACCTTGCTGTATATGTTCTTCAGAGAAACAATGAAGAAATGACAATTACATCAGCACTGTAGCTATGCTTCCCAAGGAAGCCTGATGGTGACTAACAGATGGGTCTCCGCTGTTTCAAAATCTTTGCTTTATTTGCTTTTTTGACTACTCCCCAAACTTAAAGTACTGAAAGGTCTTTGCTCTCATGTGTGCCTGCGCAGAATTCTGGCAGTCAGCATTTTTGTTAGCCTGTCCTTACAGAGATACTGCAGGTGCTGCAGGAAATGCTGGGGCCCAGCAGCAGGTGCATATTGAACAATCTTGGTTCTCTTTTTCTTTCTTTAACATGTTTTTACACTGCCTTCACACTGACCTGTTAGGAGTTGTGAACAGATGCATATATAGTACTTCAAAGGCAGCAGTTATTGGCCTAACAAAGTCTGTGGCTGCTGATTTCATTGAACAAGGCATAAGATGCAACTGCGTGTGTCCTGGTAAGTATTCATACATTATTTATTCATACATTACTTTGTAAACTAGGAGCAGATTCTAGAAGGCCCAATTTACTTTGATATTATTAACAAAGAATAAACTTGCAAGTGGCAACTAAAGTTACCAACAACAAAAAGGCACAGGACCTGATTGAAACACTTGAGATTTAAAATACAAAACTCATTATTTTTGTAGTTAAGCTATATATTTAGTCTGTTAACCCAGCACATGCACATTATAAATGCATTGCACACTACTTGAATGTTTATTTTCAAATATATCCTCTAGGAAGATAGGAGCAGGCAAGGGCTAGCTAACAGGCTAGACATGGTTTAACCATCTGAAAAGTATTGAATCCAATTCTCAAAGTCTTGGCTTCTCTTGAAATTTAGAATCCTATGCTACATTTATAGTTTTGCAGTCTTGAATTGTATTACAAAGTTACACATAACTGTTAAGGCATACATATAGAATCATGGAATAGTTAGGGTTGGAAAGGACCTTACCCCTGCCATGGGTAGGGACGCTCACACGTTGCCCAAGGCTTTGTCCAAACACTGCCAGGAATAGAGCATTCACCACTTCTTTGGGCAACCTGTTCCAGTGCCTCACCCCAATCACAGTAAAGAACTTCTTCCTTACATATAACCTGAACTTCTCCTGTTGAAGTTTAAACCCATTACCCCTTGTCTATCACTGCAGTCCCCGATGAAGAGTCCCTTTCCGGTACCTCTGTAGGCCCCCTTCAGGTATTGGAAGGCTGCAATGAGATCTCCACGCAGCCTTCTCTTCTCCAGGCTGAACAGCCCCAACTTTCTCAGCCTGTCTTAACATGGGAGGTGCCCCAGCCCCCTGATCATCCTTGTGGCCAGTGGGCTGAATAGATCCTGTGGCCAACTGGTTCTCGATAGAACCAATGAACAGCATTTTTTGTCTTGATTGCTGATGCAGGTGATTTTTAACACTGAATTTAAAATTTTGCTTAGGAACTGTTGACACTCCATCTTTACAGGAAAGAATCCAAGCCCGGCCTAACCCAGAACAGGTGTGTACATACATTTAACTCCCTTTAAATACATCTATGCAGTGGCACTTCGCCCATTTTGTGGAAGGTCTCCTATTTCAAAGTACCAATGATAACATAATAGCAGTGTCTCCTTTGATAGTTTGGTCAGTTTGTACTCAAGATAGAAGTCTTAATGCCTCAGAAAGGTACTATTGCTTAGGGAATACAGAGGGTCTGTCACCTATGGGAGCATTTGCAACAATAATTTCTTTGTCTAGCAAAAATTCCCTACTAAGTGTACTAAAAGAATTTGTGTCTTATGGCTTATTTCCAGCACTGCTTTATATACATCATATTAATCAGATTAAAATAATTGGTTTTCATTTTTGATATGCCAAATGCTTTTGTGTATATAGGCATTGAAAGACTTTCTAGCCCGGCAGAGGACTGGTAGGATGGCTACTGCTGAAGAAGTGGCACATCTCTTTGTGTACTTGGCCTCTGATGAAGTAAGTATGAACAATAAAATTTCCTGTCACAGAATCCTGTGCTATTTTGCTGTTTCAGAATAGAGTTGCTTTAGGAGGATTTACATTATCTTTAAGATGGATTATTACAAAAAAACACAAAACAAAAGCCCGCAATATTTTACTGAGTTCAACCTGTAATGCAAGAAGTACTCTGAATGTTGACAGTAATTGGTGTTTGGTACTGTAGCCTGGTGGTTTGATGTCATCCATGCAAATTGACTGACTCCAGACCATCCTGAATGATATGAGAAATGGGCCTGTCTGCTTTTCCCATGGCTAGATCATGTTTTGAGGAGGTAGACCTAGTAATCATCACTTACCTTCACTATTCAAGAGCAAATTCACTATTCAAAGAGCATTGAACTTCTGGCCATTTTAGCTAAGAGGGCTAATGCTCAGAGTGAATTTACCCTTTCAGCATAAGAAAAAACACAGACTCACTGAGGCTGTTACACACCAAACTCTTAATGACCATGATCACTGCAAGTACTACCAATATTAATGAGCATGTATCAAGGTAATTTTGGGTGATATAAATTTACTATGGGTCTAAAACTGGGCTGGATTCATCTGGGCTTGTCCAGCAGTCCCACTGAGCATAGCACAATATTTTAATGGAATCAACACTGTCTTAATATCACTGTCTCTCAGTAATCTGTTTCCCATTTTCATCTGAGTTTTATTGTTCCTGTGAAGCCACTCATTTTTTTGAATCTTGTCATAGGTTTTTCAACCATACATAGACAGAATTCCAGTTTTCCAGTATATTCAGTATGCTTCGGTACTGGCACAGAGAAGAATGCCAACAGCTTAGTTGCTTACCTCACAATCTGCCTGATTTAACTTTTCAGTTAGGTGTCCTTATAATTACTGTCTGACCTGATCAGATTCTGCCAAGCTAAAGGTGCAATAACATCACAGTGTGATGTATTATTCCTGCAGGTAAGTCATCTATAGTCTAGTTCGTGAGAATATTGCTTCTAATAATACTTTTGATACGCTCTCCCTAGTTAGCCAAAAGGCTTCCATTTCTAAGTTTGTTTGTATTCTATTTATTCACATATTTTTGTGAAACAAAACAAAAAATGCTTTTATAAAAAGAATGCCAGGGTGTTTTTTTTTTTTTTCTTTAAATTTAAAAGAAAAAATGTTTCCCCATAATTAATAACCATGAAAAATCAGTTAAAATTGTTACTTGTTATGTAATTTCAGTCTGCCTATGTGACCGGTAATGAACTAATCATTGATGGAGGATGGAGCTTGTGATTGACCCCACTTGCAAATGGAAATTCATACCACAAAAGGCAAAAAGTGAGGATTGTGTTTCTTGGATAAGATAGCTGGGAAAGATTTAGATCACGCATATGATGTCCTTCAAAACAAATTTGGTACATTTTTACTGTTAGTTGTTCTCTTTCTAGATTGGTCTTACTGATTCACTTTTCCCTAAATAGTGAAATACTGGAGTAAACCATACTTCATGTGGCTTCAATGTCTGGTAACTCCAAGAACATGAGAGAATAGCAATTTAATGTGTAAGATTTCAGAAGACAAACAATATTATTTAAGGTACAAAATCTGAATTGTCCTTTAAGGAAATCTGAGTGAAAATAATTAAATATTACCTTTATTATCATCCTGCAAAGTATCTAGAAGCTAAACATTCACAATTAGATTTCCTACTAGCACTGACAGACTGTCCTGAGAAAATGGAGCAACTAGTATTAAATCAGCCAAACTGATCCTGAACTATGTGGTTTAAATAGAAGAAGCAGAAATAATAGCAAATTTGAAAATATGAACGCTTGAATCATTTTGTTACTAGTAATAGATGTTTCTGTATTAGAGAACATACTAATTGCAAATTTTACTTGAAAGCAGATTCTGCCTTGCAAATTACAAAGCAAATTCTTTCTGCTCTTTACTATCATTAGCAAAATGGTTTAGAACTGTAATATCTGTAGAAAAGCACTCTGAACCAACAGTTCAAGAAAAAAGAATGTCCAATGCTTGACAACACTTACAGATCCAAAGTGGGCAGTGCAAGACAGTAAACACTGTAGACAGATGGTGTTTGGGTGCATGAAACTTCCAGTGTATACAGCAGAGGGCCGGTGTACATGCACATCTGGTTTGTGCAACTGCCATGTCCATTTCCCAGATCCTGGGCAAGTTAGGTTTTTGGAATCTGGAAAAGCAATGTCACAAAAAGCACGATTGGCTTGTTGGATTGGCCCCTTTGTAAAGTCTGGGAGGGATTTTTGTTTAAGCACATAACTCCTTCATGAAGACCATGCTGCTTGCTTGAAGTAGAAATGATGGAGAGGAGCCTGCTCTAAAGCTTAAGGCTAAACCTTGCAAAATGTAGAGAGCATTAAAATCATGTGTAGTTCTACAATCACTTAGAAAGCACATTGACTAATAAAGAAGAGGTCCTATGGGGAGAAATGGAGACCAGAACTGTCTCATTAATGATATAGATCACTCCTAAATGGAAGGTCTTGGAAGTATCATTACTATATTCTGTTTTTTTATCCTTCCATGTACACAAAGTACTATGCAAGGACATCACTCTGGTAGGCATGGATGGTGCTATATGTGTGAGAATTATGCTTACATACACAGGTGGATCTCCATCAATACGCTTAGACTTCTGGCACACAAACAAAAGGAGTGGATTTTACATCTCTAGATAGTGCAGATATATTCCTCTTCAAAAAGATGTATTGATGTGTTGATGTCAGTGTTCAAGGCCAGGTTACAGAGCCTTGGGTGGCATGGTTTAGTGGGAGGTGTCCCTGACCATAGCAGGGGGGTTGAAACTGGATGATCTTAAGGTCCTTTCCAATGCTAACTATTCTGTGATTTTATATTGGACAAATGTTGACAAATCCTTATGCTAGGTGCTAGGCTTTGTATTCAATTGCTTGATTGTCAAATATCAGTATAGTTCATGGTAAAACACAAGGCTGTTTCTCTGAAAAGGACTGTTTCTACAAGAATTTGTGTATGTTTTTATTGTGATAGCACATGGTAGCTTTGATATATGAATCAGAAACCTACTAACAGAAAGTCTCATACTCTGGGGAAAAAAAGCCATAAATCTTGACCCAGAGATCTAAGGCAGTCAGTAACCTGAATTCCAAAACTATTTGTTTTGCTAACTACTATTAAAATGGACATGAATGACATAGGCTGTCTATAAATAAAGTTACCTTAATAGAAATTGCATGCAGCCCCATTTATCTAGTTTGTGAATGAAGCTGTATGTAATTTCATATATATTCATATATTTTAAATACATATATATGTGGGAGAGGAATTAAAGAATAAATGTACTGAATGTGATTAATCAGTAATCAGAAAGCAGAGGGAAATGTTTAATATTTTGTGTGTGTTTCTGTAACAACTGCCATGTTTTTAAAAATACTGTTGAAGATTTTCAGTGTTAGCTGAAGCATTAATAAAAATTACTTGATTTCAAAAATTACTGAACATGTCTAGCTAAAATTGGACTTCTTATTTTAATATAATAAGTAAATGTAACTTTTACAAATGAGAAAGTATTGTGGATGTTGGGCTCATTTTTGGCTTAACTTTTACCCTTAATCGTGGTTGGAGCATCCTGACCATGTGTAGTTTGTTTAGGGGGGATTGAGTATCCGGTATTTCAAAAAAGACTCTGTCAGCCAAGCAGAATTGAGCTGAGGCAGAAATCCAAAGTTATCCAAACTGGTTCCACTAATGTTCACTGACATAAATACAAATGTTGTTAAGTTCAGGCTCACAGGATATCGTTTCAAGGGGTTTGGAGTTTCATATGAAGGCCAAAGTCCCTCCTCTGTAGTAGGTGTTTTCAGACTTACCTTGAAAAGAGACTCTTCTCACTGCAGTAACACGGGAGACTCACACTGTGTGTTCTGAAAACATAATTAAGAATCTTGGAGAAAATTCATTGGGTTTGTTGCATATTGAACTTTATTAACATTTCTAAAATCAATGGTGACTGTAATACACAGATGCTACTCAGGAAATGCCACTTTTGTCAAAGAATTCCTTCTATAAAAGGAGACGCCATTTGCTTTTCATGTTGCACTAAAAGCACAGGCGCATGGATTTTCAGTGGTAGTGGAGAAGCTGATGGCCCAGGAAGAAAAGGGGTGGAGATTGCTGTCATTTGCTTTACTAGGAAAGCTGTTCATGCATGTGTTAACAGTGCCAAGGCTGAAATATGTCCAGCAGACTTGCTGGAATTATTAAAGGAGAAGGCTTCTTAATGCTCTTCTGACCTCTTAATTCCCTGGTCTGTTTTAATGCAAATGGATACTTATTTTTTTTTTCCTTCCACTCCAGTGATAGTGGAGGAATTTTTTACTTTCCAGATTGTAGGTCTTTTGGGAAGGGTGAGGGGGGGAAGAAACTTCCCTGATTCAGAGTCCTTCTGGAACTTTTTAAATGAGCAAAACCCAGTGCTTCTTTCTCTCAGTGGGCTTCACTCTGTGTAATAATACTAGGAGCAAAATAGCAGCATGTTGTATTTGAATCTCCTTTCACATAAACCACAGAATCCTAGAATGTTTTGGGTTGGAAGGGACCTTAAAGTTCATCCAGATCCAACCCCCTTTTCATGGCCAGGGACACCTTCCCGTAGACCAGGTTGCTCAAAGCCCCATCCAACCTGGCTGTGAACACTGCCAGAGACGGGGCAGCCACGGCTTCTCTGGGCAACCTGTGCCAGGGTCTCACCACCCTCATAGTGCAGAACTTCTTGCTAGTATCCCATCTAAATCTACCCAGTGTAGCTTGCAAAATGAGGTTGCGAGAGTAGGTCTGTCTCATTCCCTCACATGCACTTAAAGTTGGACACACTTTATGCTCATTTAAGAAGGAGAAATACTTGAGTTTCTTGATGTTGGTTCGGTTTGGGTTTTTATTTATTTATTTATTTTCCTGCCTTCCCCAACACGTTTTTTTTTTTTTCTGCATGTACCCCGAGCAGAATCATCTAGAAATCCTTACCTTTCCTGTGCACCTCAGCTCCAGCTGCAGCACTGTGGTCTGAGTGGCTTCTGTCACGGGAAAGGCAGTGTGAAACGCAACCTTTTCAATGTTTGCAGCTTGTAGGGAAGTTACATGTGAAGCAGAGGCTATGTGAGACACACAGATCTACTTCTTTTTCACTCATTGTCCTCCCGTACGCGCTGGGCTCAGGAGCCAGCAGGCTCACAGCGCCAAGGGACACGAAGGCGCCAGGTGGCGGCCTTGCCTGCGGCCTAGTGAAGCCGCGGCGTTGGAGGAGGGCCTGTGGCTCCAGCAGCACCAGGGAGGAGGAGCCGGAGCCGGCACGACGGTGCCGCTGCTTGCAGGGAGCGGGATACCGCCACATCGCCCCGGAGCTGCGGGAGCAGCGTTGACAGAGCTGCACGGCGAGAGACCCTTTCCCTGGCATCCCGCCATTCCCCAGGGAAGTCCTCTGCTCCTCTGCATCGCCATCGCTGCGGCTGGAGGCGGCAGGGGAGGTAAAGCGGAGGGCTGAGCAGGGAGGTGGGAAGGAGGGTGTATCTGGTGTATCACTTACCTCTTTGTGAGCGATGGGGTGTGGTTGGGGTTCTCTTGTTTGCTCTTTATTATTATTATTATTATGAATGTTAGTTGCTCTTGACAGTGTTTGTGATATTTTACTTGTATCCTTGTCTGTATTGTGTATGTACAAAGCAGAAGGATGTTCTGGTTGTTCAGCCTGGTGAAGACTCTGGGGAGACCTTAATTGTGGCCTCTCAGTACTTAAAAGGGGCTTATAGGAGAGATGGGAAGAGACTTTTTAGCCTGTTTCGATAGGACGAGGTGTAACGGTTTTAAACTAAAAGAGGGGAGATACAGGCTGGATGTGAGGAAGAAATTCTTTACCACTGTGGTAAAACACTGCCATGGGTTGCCCAGAGAGGAGGTGGATGCACCATTCCTGGAGATGTTCAAGGCCAGGCTGGATGTGGGTCTGGGCAACGTGATCTAGCTCATTACAGGGGGGTTGGACTGGATGACCTCTGAAGGTCCCTTCCAACCCTGTTACATGATTCTGTGACAAGTCACCAGGGCAATAGAGCTAATAATACAGGCATGCACACGCAGCCCCTCACAGCTATTTCTTCGGCTCTCCCTCTCTTTCCTTCTCTCTACCCATTAAAACCAATAAAATTAAAAGCTCTAATATAAACCTTTCTGGTTTCAAAATAAGGAAAGTATATTTTACAGGGAGGTACTAAAATAAGCCTCTTACTGGCTGGTTTCCATGGTACAGACCTTAATCTTGTGGTATGAATTCTGCTTCATGATTTCTCAATCACTGATTTTTGTCAAAAACACAAAATAAACCATGCACACCAAACTCCACCACTGCGATGTGTATAACTAGGTATTCGCTGTGCTCTCATTAATCCAACTGGCTGTTGCTTGAAAGTAGCAGTATCAAGAACCTAAGAGGGTGAAAACGTGGTGCAAAACAGTCAAGCACAGCTCATACACTGTCAGACCCTTCATTCACACCTCGACCTTCATTCACATCCGTGCTAAGTGGAACATCCAATCTTCTTGCTTAGTCAAATACACTACTCCAAACTATGCATTCAGAACCTGAAGTTGTTGGGTGGACTTGGGTTTCTCAGAAGTATTAATGTTTTTTTTCTGTAAACTGCTATGTGATCTCAAGAACTGGGAAGTTGCCCATACACAGCTGGGTGGAGAGCAATATCCTTCTGTCCCTTATCCACACACCCTTCAGAATTACAAAATTAAGTACGTGTGCCCTGAGGAAACGGTAGGTGGAGAGAAGAAGGGAGGTGCTGGTACATTTCTCTTAGTTTATATTTCAGTTAGTATGCTGGCATTCATGGATTTCCAGCCCCAATAAAAGGATGAACAACCCCTATGGGGGGTTATATCACTTCGTTAAAAAACTTCAAGACCACAACTGTTTGATTCCACAAGAAGTCATTAAAAATATAAAAAAAGTACTGGAGTTTGGAGCAAATGAATGTTTTACATCTAAAAAAGAAAGAAAACAAAACTGTATTACCTCAGAAGACATGGAAAGTGTTTGCCTATGGCTCTGTTCTTTCTCTGTGCCTTGGCCAAGTCTCAAGCCAATTTAATATCAGAACAGCTCAAACAGAACCACCCCGTGTTACAATAGCCGCTGTCTTTGCTCATGGCACCAATTGTTCTCAAATATGAAGCATGTCATTATAAACTGAAGGCTTGATAATTGTGAGAATTGCCTTTCTGACTTGCTCCCAGCAATTCATCAAGGAAAGAATTTCTTGACTCAAAAGTTCTGCTTAACTTGGGCAGTGTTTCTATGGCCAGAACAATGTAAAGGACTTCTAAAAAATACCATTAGCGCTGAAATGTAGTTAGAGAATGTATGCATATCTTTACTGTCTGTGACTCTTGCTTGCCTGTACCTGTGAAACTACAGCAAATATTCACACAAAACCAATTCCGACACACAGAACAGTACACCGCCACATCTCTTGTTAGCATCTATGGGACAAGAAATAGATCAGTTAGACTGAGTAAGTACAATGACAATTACCCACAAACAACTTGGACCTTATTTCTCACTGTCAGAAGTATCTCTATGGGACATAAGTAGTAAGAAAGAGCCATGTTATATCAGCTTCACCTGATTATAGAGTGCAAGTTGTGCATAGTCCTGATCTTCATTCAGAGAGGCGTCTTTTTAGATATACAGTCAGCATGTTTATGAATAATTGCATCTAACAGAAGCATGTTCTTGAAAATTCCCCTGAAAATCGATCTGGATCTGGTCAGGTTTAAGTTACAGAAATAGTGCCTCCTTATGTGTGTGCTTTAGAAGCTACAGTTGTTATGAAATGGTTGCTTGCACTGTCATGCACACAGAGACTTTGACACTTTCAGAACTAATGGTCTTCATATGTGGAGTTGACAGCAAATAACCTTTATGTTGCACTCATAGGAGGTACAAATATATATATATGCATATATGTGTGTGTGTGTATATATACATAACAGCCATTCTTTTAAGGAGGAAATAACAGGTTAGTGCAGATCACTTTGATTCTACAACTCAGACTTTTTAATTAAATTTTTTTAGTGCTTTACTTTGTAATCTTAATACTGTTCTGTTAGTTCCTGTCTCATTTTTACATATAGCATACACAGGCATGCAGAAACCAGTAAATTCCAAATACCCGATCTATAGGGAAGGAGGCAAAATCACTGAGAAACCTTCAGTCTGGAAAATAGCATTATGTGCTTCTCTCTAACTTTTCTATCTTTATTGCTTTCCTTAGGTTTGCAACAATGGTAAAGGAGGATACTGTAAAAGACAACCAAGATTTTGAGCCATCAGTATGTGAGAGAAATGGCATGATTCCCTTACATAAGCAAAGTGAGGTAATTAATTAGAGTCTCAAAGCACAATTTCAGTCAGAAGGAACCTTCCTTCTTTCCCTTTTTTTTTTTCTACACATTAAAATCCCTACATTGGAAGGGAACATAGAAACTTTCTCTGTGGTATGTTCGATTGCTAGAAAATCAGTGGTTGTAATTTTAGCTTTAAGTGGAAAATGCATCCACTTATGTTTTACAATCAGCTATTTTAAGAGACTTTTGTGGACTTAAAATTGCTTCTTTGCTTTCAAGTTGTGCCCATCAGTCCACTTGCTGAAGGTTGTTCCTGCATATCTTCTTCATCTAAGAAAAATAAACACCTCCACCAATTTTAAACTACATACATAATTCCAGCATTCTTGGAAACTTCTATGGCATTAAAAAAGATTTGCTGTAAATGCAAGTAAGAATAAAGTTCTTAACTTAAAAGGCACTTTACAGTAAACATATAGTATTGACTGTAGATGTAAGTACTGTATGGTGTGTCTTCATACACACTGGTTGCTGGTGATGACAGGGTAGATAAACAAGTAAATGCTGAAAGCTCACAAGATTTGTGTTCCAACTGTGACTCTGAGTAAGGGAGATATATATATCTAGAGACAGAGACAAGGCAGAAAAAAAATAATGGAAATGTGGAACTATTACTGGAGGAGGGCCAAACCACAGTATAGGCAAGAATTCCATGTCTGTGCTATGACATGAGATGACATGAAGGTGAATAATCATAGGAGAAGGCAGATGATTAACTTGTCAAAAATAAGGACCCTAAAACTGAAGTGAGACTCATATCCAAAAATGGTCAAAAAGCACTTTGGCTACAAAGATGCATAAGTAGATGAATCAGTATAAGAGAACAGCTTAAAGAAAACATTCTTCAAGGAAATAACTCCTAGGGTAGTATTTCTCCATCTCTACCTTGACTTACCAGCTTGACACTTCCAGCAATGGATCAGGTAAGTAATGCTTGCACTGGCCAGCTGTTCTATTTCTTTCATCTCTAATCATAAGTAGGTTGTTATTTTGGTTCAAGGCTTTGCAACAGAAATTATTTATGAGTTATATTAAAGACACTGTCTCACTGGAATGATGCTTATCATTAACTATTTTGTGAAATCTAGACTGGAAGCGGAACCTTATCAAGTTGTTTAAAATATTAACAAATATTTAGCTTGTATACAAGACAGCCTGAACCTGGCCTGTTAATATCATTTCTTCATCAAACATGAACAGCTGCTATTTGTACTGGGACAAGAGTCCTGTCAGTTGCAGATAAAAAGGCAAATGTCCTACAGTCTTTCATTTGCAGTTCTTTTTGCCATGCAAAAACAAACAAATCACCAAAAATACTTCAAAGTTGGACCATTCCTACAGCAATAGTTAAAAATCTGTGGTATATTAGACTGCTGGAAATTAGTGGCTGCAATTTCAGCTTGAAGTGGAACTAATTAGTGTAGTAATCTGTAGACAGTGTGGAAATCATGCATCATAGCTGATTTCAGGTCTTGTACACTGCTTCAGGTATATACAGTGCTGTTTCTGAGGGAGTTTCATTCTTTTCATTCAGGAGGGACCAGCAGTAGATGCCAAAGGTACTGGTGGGAATATACAAACAGAAGAAACTGCTCTCTTGAATCACTCTGCTCAGCAACCTCTGGAACTAACATCAAGATCTTCAATACCTGCAAGAACATGGAGCCAAATATTTACGTGTCCTCCTCAAGGTTTACTGTCCCGAACAGTGACAAAAGGTATGTACCAAAGTGTAGTTAAAACAAAAAATGGCAAATGAAGTACTCATTTCTCTGGGTGTGATGATATTTGTCCATTGTCCTTGAAATAATGAAGGGAAATAGCTACGTTTTACATATCATACTTTTGTTTCAGTGTTTTAGCAGGAAAAAAAAATAAGGTGAAACAAAGATTTGAATGTATATTCTTTGTTCCTTCATCCTCTCTTGTGTGTTTAGCATGGTAGGTATGTTTTTGCATTACAAATTGTTTTCATCAGAAGAAAGACCTCCTAATTCTTGTCTTGATAGTTTGTTTTGGTGTGGCAGCATTAAGATGATTATAAACACAGTAGGATTTTTGTCATGTTGGATGGCTTTTTATTGAATTAAGACAACAAAATATAAGACTTGACAGATAACTTCTTTTGTTCCTTAATACTGTAGGTGTGTAAAGCCAAGAATCCTCCTAACTACATGGCAAACTGACCCATTCTGTTTAAGATGTGCCCTACACTGAAGGCTCACAGAAGAGAATGCCTGGCTAAACAGTTATTTAAGACTTTTCTTAACAAAAGACACTTCCTGTGATTTCAGCTGCTTGCACAGCCTCTATTCTCCCTCACTTGGGATTCTTAGGCTTTTATGCTTGGAAATATACTGGTCTTCCCTTTGCCACCTGCCACCTTTAAATCAATTTAAGAAAAATCTAATCTGAAAATGCAGTACATATTATTATAAGAAGAGGGTTTTATTCAACACATTTTTTCCTCTCCTTCAGCCTTCTTTTATATCTGTGCATGCCTCTTCCTGTTGGATAACTGCAGGAACAGATTTGGGAACCTGGAAAGAGCACAATACTTTCACATATTTTATAATATTTTCACTTACTGTTCTCATAATACTTTTCAGGTTTTCTTTTCCACTTTGTATTATTCCTCTCTGATTGATTATCAAGGGAAATATCTGTACTACTTCACATTGCCCAGACACATGACCTTCTTCAGATTTTTGCCCCCCAGTGATAGCAATACACAAGCACATCCAGCCAAAAAAAAATGATACTTAAATTATTTTAAGTATAAAACTGGAGTTGCAGTCATTAGCCTGAAGATATACCAAGCTGTACAGCAGCAAATTCTTACTGCAGTTTTGAAGTAGATGAAGACGTGCAAAGGCAAGATAAGTTAGTGAAAGTCTTCACTTTTAAGTTCAGGACCTGTTAAGTGCTTTCCATAGTGGCCCCAACACTCACAGAGTACTTTTTGGTCCTAATGATGTTCCTGGTACCATTTTTTAAAGTATCTTAGCATCTATAAAATCAGAACATCAGTTTAGAGAGCATCAAAGATGAATTAATCATATGATTAAACTAATTTTTAAGGTAAGTGATTTTATTTTTCAAAGTCAGGGTACTGTTTTTATTAGTAGAAAAACAAAAGTGATCATGACTAAATATGAATATTTATTGTTCTGTTCCAGTTGCAGTCGTGGTCCTGGTTTGGGCTGTGGTTTGGTCCATCACTGGGGCTGAGTGTCTCCCAGGTGGAAATCTGTTTGGAATTCTGTTTCTTTATTTTTTTGCCATCATTGGAGGGAAAATTTTTGGATTCATTAAAATACGAACTCTACCCCCTCTCCCTGCTCTTCTGGGTAAGATATCCTTCCTTCATTTCTTCCCACCTTTTTGGGTGGTTTAAACTGTCAAGTAGCATCTGCATGCTGGGTATGTTTGGACTGGGAATAAGCAAACTGTGTCACACTCAAAATCTGTAGCTTTTCCAAATGACTTTTATCAGGTCTTCTCTGAGAAAGTGCAAAATTCCCCAGTCTGTCTTCAGTGAAATTGCTTGTATGTTACTAAGGCTCTCCTTTTAATTCTTTGGGGACCAGAGAACTGTATACCTACAGACTCTAAGATTATTTTACTACAGTCCCCTCTGTCACAATTACTTAAAATTTGGGTTTAATGTTACCAAAAAGGATTCTTAATTTAGATCTGCTATTACAGTAGAACTATAAGGAAATTATTGCTGAGCAGTTTCGCATGTATCTTGCACAATGAAGGTGTTTTCCAAAGAAAACACTACAAGAATTCCCTACTATTGGTAGTCCAGAGCAATTCCTTTCTCCTTCCTTTATCTCGAGATAACTGAAACCTGAGAAGATAAAACTGACCACATGGAGTAATTCTTTTGAAGAGAGTTATTTTGAACCAGTCATAATTTTTTTTTCACATCCACATTTTATATATAAATTTCAAAATAGAAAATGATATTAATTGTGGCATCATCAGAACCTTTTCAGACTCCCTTCCTAAAGGAGGTTTTGGTTAGATCAGTATAACATTGTGAAGTGCTGCTATGTCAATGAAGCTGAAAAATGAAACTCAGGTTCTTCTCACCAGTTGTATACCACCCCCTTACCATGTTTAGTGCATAAATGAGTAAAACTGTTGACAATCATTAAAATGTCATGGCAGAGTAGACACTAAATACCTGCCTGCAATGCAGAGGCTAGATTTTATAACCTGCATAGCTGTTGTGCTTCACATAGTAGCACTGCTTACAGAAGGGCTTGATAGCATCATATACAGCTCTGTCCAGGCAGCATGTATGTTCTTGCACTGCTTAGTTTCACGAGTGATAATAAATTCAAATGAGAGGGAGAAAAGTTTTGCATGTCACATTGCCTGCAGTGACATGAATACAGAATGTAACACACAGGGATTCTGCCCTCTCTTGGTAAACAAAGAGAACAAAAGATAAAAGAAAAAAAAAATCTGATCATTTGGATTCTGCTTTTTTCTTTTTTAAATTAAATCTGCATCTAAAAATTATGAGTTGAGCATGAAACTGCTTGTCAGACCGGTGATCCTGAGCAGCAGAAACTTAAACACATGACAGCACACGTCTGTTGAGTTGCTTAGGACACAGTTCATCATTCAGATCCCAGACTTTGAGGAAAAATGGAAAAGTCTGTAAGTCAAAGGAAAAGATGGACAGTGTCTTTGAATACTCTTTATCACACTGGAAAAACAATTATTGTACTCTTATGTGCCTTTAATCCATTTCTGCTAGGTGCAGTTGAGTGTAATGTAGATGGCTGAGCACTTAAGCACATTACAATGAGCCTCTGTCTCAGGAAAAAATGAAGTGAAATTGCTGCTGAAACATTCACCTAGTATATTTTAGGTACACATTGCAGAGAGGTTTCTGCAGCAGGCACCATGGTGCAGAACAGTGAAGGTATCCACTGGGGCGGCATTTTTTGATTTGTTGGGTAGATTTCTAGATCAAGGTAGCTCCAGTGATTTGGACCTCATGTAAACATTGCAAAGATCATGTGATCATTATGCTAGCCTGATATAATTGTCATAAGGTACATTACTTGTGCCGTTTTTTTTTTCCTGGGAGGTGGTAGAAAGAACAATGTCCAAAAATTTATTATGTTCTGGGACATACCAAGTCCACAGCCGAGGCTCACACTAAGCTGGGACCAACCTGAGGAGTGTTTACTTTTCATCTTTTTTTTTTGTTTCCTGTTTCTTTATATGGCTAATACAAATTTATGACACGAAAATGTATGTTTGAATCATCAGGACCTACAAGAGTATCTGCAAATCTACATTTCAAGTCAAACTTCCCTGTACTTTTCCATATCCTTCCAGAACCACAGTTCCAGTAGCTTTGCAGGAAGTCTCTGATTAGGTAGCTTTGCTAATATTTGCAAAAGGTTGGATCTTGCAAGTAGCCAAAGTAGAAGACCAAGTTCCTCATTTTTTCCCCTCTTTGCATAAAAGCCATAGTGCCAGAGATTTTTAAAATGTCTGTTAGCTGTTTTAGATTGTATTTTCCAATGAACTTAGCATTGCAGTTCCTCTCATACCTCCATTTCTTACACCTTAAGAGGATTTTCAATGACTTCCAACTTCTGAGGTAAGTATGCAGTATTAGACAATCTTCCTCTTTCCATGTTAAAACAAGCTAGGAAGAAAAATATCTTTAAGGATGCAGAGGGGTCTTTGCTTATGGCAAGAATGACCTGTATCTGGTGAACAAAGCTGAATTCTGTTGACTTGCACTAAAGCTGTGTCACCACCCTGTGGATTTATTTATCAATGATCTGGTGTGTTCTTAGGCCACTTTCATTGCTCTAAACGTGTTTCTCTCTTTCGATGCTTTACTCCCCATTGTTGAAACATGGTTAATAATTCAAAACATTGTTTCTTCATCTCTCATAAATACATAATATGGTGTCTAGTTTTAGAATGCTATGCAAGCTTTTCTTGTGCAATAAAAACAAATAATTTGACAGGCACTTGCTTTCATTTAAGGGATGCTACTTGCTGGTTTCCTGATCCGAAATATATGGTTCATTAATGACATTGTGCAGATAAATCTGCGCTGGTCAGCAGCACTGAGGAATATCGCTCTTTCAATTATCTTGACTCGGGCAGGACTCGGCCTAGATCCAAAGGTATGGCAACAGCTATTTGTGTGAAGCAATGTATACAACAGCCTTCAAAAAAAAAAAAAATTGAATAATTGGTTCTGTTAAAAATATTGAACTGTTAAGTCTTAAAAGATCTGCAGATTAGACCATAGAATCATAGTATGGTTTAGGTTGGAAGGAACTTTAAAGCTCATACAATTCCGACCCCCTGCCATGGGCAGGGACACCTTCCACTGGACCAGGTGTCTCAAAGCCCCATCCAACCTTGGCCTGGGACACTGCCAGGGATAGGGCAACCACAACTTCTCCAGGCAACCTGTTACAGTGTCTCACTACTCTCACAGTAAATTACAGAAAGCATAGTTTTTATTGTATAGTTATATGTGTGTGAATATTGGCAGCTGGGTTTGTAAAGCAGACAAGCAATCAAAAAGCTACCTGAAGAAAACCGATTTTATGACCATTTTCCCCTTGCCTTAAACAAATTTCCTGAACTTTGTGACCAGACCATCTCGAGGACATGTACCCCTTGTTTGTCGGGAAGAATTTACACTCCCTGCTAAACTCCCTGTCAGTTTATACTGACAGACTAACACAAGTAATGGAAGGAATCCCCAATCCTTGAATGTTGCTTTTGATTTGGTTTTGACACAAATCAAAAAAACCCAGCCAAATAAAACATCCAAGCTTGTGTGTCTTTTTTTACTTTTTATTTCTTTGGGTTTTTTTTTTTTTTTGAATCATTGCCATTTTGATGCAAATACATTACTGGCAAACCTGAGTCCTCCTGCACTACAGAAACAATGCTTCACATCACAATTAGTTTTTTTTGTTCACAATGAAGTCCATAATGCTCCTGTGGACAAAAAAAATAGTTTTCCTCTGCACACTATGAAACTTGACATCCCATAAATTAATGAAGGTGAGATTTTGCTTAATTAAAATCAGCTGGCTGAAATAAAGCTGTACCGTACTGGTCCCTACCCATTTAAGTTTAAGGGACCACTTAAAGTTTATAGAAAATTTAAGTCAAGTATTGGTATTTCGGAACAGCTAAAATGATTTTACTTAGCCAAGGAAGACTTGGGAGTTGCAAATGCTTCCAATATTTAGGAAAATAGGGTGTCATCATTCTTGCCTCTTTTCCTAAGTCATTGAAGCTTGTATGAGCATCTTGGTTACACACAGCTTGGATGCCCAGTTCTGAGAGATGCCAGTTCTGAGAGATGGCTTTTCTTTAGATTCCATGACAACTTTTTTGCCAAGGGAGCTTTGTCTTTGACTCATTTTTCTCCCATGTGGCAATCGAAGCTCTGGAGCAATGCTTTGATGCAGTTACAATTGCTCCTGGTGTAATTGAAGCTGTGAAGACAAAGGTGTCAGTTGCTCTGGTAATTCTCAGCCCTAATTATGCTAGTAAAAAGTGCAAGTCACTCAATTTCCCCCCCACACCCCATCACCCCTGCATGTCAAAATTAGGGACCTGTCTTAGCAGAGTCATTTTTTGTGACTAAGTTATAAAGGCAGTTGTTACATGTAAATATTGTGGTTTAGAGAATTTTTTTTAATAGAAGTTGCTGAGCCAAATGGAACTTAATATGCTCTGGATATCAAGTAAGAGACAGCTGGAAGAAATGCTTGGGTCCTTGTTCCAAGTGTATGTGGTTCTACAACTTTTCATGACTCAACTGATGTGGGAAAATTATTTTTTTGGGGATGCTTGTGCAACGTCTGGGATTATAGCAAACTCGGCTGTGTATGGAGCAAATGGCCTCAAGTCAGCTGTGTTGAGGGTGCACTTTTCAAATGGATCTCTGTCCAGTCTCTTGCATTTAGCTTGCTGTGCACAAGAAGCCAAACAAAACTTTCTGCCACCTCTTCCTGTGACATGCAGGAACCTTGTTTGCCCTAGATCCAGTGGGTTTCACTGCCACATTTGGAATTTTATATCCAAATCCAGCTGTGCTTGAGCCTGTCTCATGCTTAGGCTGTGTAAAACTGGCATATCTTGTACTGCAGCTTGGAGAGGATTCTTTCCATAAACCGTATCAGCCTGTACATTAATTTTCTCTCTGTGAAGACAAGGGTACTGAGACTAATGTCTGAATGTGTTTGTATATTGCAGGCTCTTAAGAAGCTCAAAGCAGTCTGTTTACGGCTTTCCTTTGGACCATGCATCTCAGAAACATGCACAGCTGCTGGTTTTGCCTACTTGCTCATGCATTTGCCATGGCAGTGGGGATTTATATTAGGGTAACACACCCTCTTTTCTCCTGTATGACAGACATGTCAGTTTTCATGCTGCAGCTAAATGATACAAGTGCAGTTAGTTCTCTGCACCAAAAGGAGACCTCAGTTTAATGCCACTTTGGAAGCTGTGCTTAGTCCCTGTGGTTGGTTGCTTACCATTCTTGTCTGGCTTTGTGGCTAATTTAAAGGTCACATTTCCAGGCTGTGGACGAGTACTTACGTCATTAGTCTTCTGTGTTCGGATCTGAGCACTTGAAGAAGGCTGGTGTGACCCTTGAGTTTTAACCACAACACAGAGGGCTTCTAGGGACAGAAAATGATACCGCAATTTGGAGAATTTGCATGCTGGAATTCAGAATTTCCTGTTAGAGAAATGCATGTAGGACAGTCTTCCTGTCACAAGTCAAGGATAAGGATACAGCAGGTTATATTCTGGAGTAATATCCTTAAAGAGGAAACTTTTTTCATCTATTTTTACCTAAACTGGTAGAATAAGTCCAGGTGCATATACTGGAGCAAGATGGATGAACTCCTCTCATGTTACACACTGATTTTTATGAGAAGGAACTGGACTACTGAGTCATAAGCATGTCTAGACTATGTTCCTAAATGGGACAGTTAAGGCATTTATCGGGGAGCATAACTGGCCTGCAATGTAAACTCAAGTCTTAGAAACCTTTATTTTTGCTACTATTGAGTTGGGCAGGAAGAAAGAGCTGATTGCAGATGTGTGTAGGAATAGCCCTGCTTGTAATTGGCAGAGAAAGGTAAGGAAAAAACATTATGTAAAGATTTGTTTATTTATGCTTTGAAAGAATTTGGGTCTGAACATTCTGAGCTTTTTCAGTTCAGAGCTTTCTTTTTAAGAGAGGTTGAACCTGTGTGTTTTCAGTTTTGTTCTAGGTGCAGTCTCCCCTGCTGTGGTGGTTCCCTCAATGCTAATTTTACAAGCTGGAGGATATGGGGTGGAGAAAGGTGTCCCAACTTTGCTAATGGCAGCTGGCAGCATTGATGACATTCTGGCTATCACAGGCTTCAACACTTGCCTTGGAATAGCTTTCTCTTCTGGTATGGTGGTTAATCTGTGTGTGGTGAAATCCAGAACAGTGATGTTTTGAAGAACATGTGCTCTGTTAAAACTGACTGGTTTGTAAGTTAATGACATCTCCTTATAAAGTTCATGTATGAACTTGAATATTGAGAGGGAAATTATTCATAATCAAAAGTCTTGATGTAACTTTGCCTGCTCTGAGCTGTGGGTCACAGCAATTTTCAGAGAGCATTTTTCCCTCTTTTGCTCCCTTAGCTGCCAAATCTTGTCCTGCATGCCCAACATAATGCTTTCAAATTTCCCTGGGTTTGGCAGTGTTCTTGCAGTGGCTTTTTCTCTGGCTTCTTTCTTGGCATGAACTTCCAGAGAGAGAAAGTTGCACTGTCCAGTTCTTTCAGGGCCATATGTTCCATCCTGAATCCCTTTGCCCCAGGTAATTTAAAGCAGACACTGCCCTGGAATCACCCTTGTAGGTGTATGGTGTGGTTTGTGCATGAAAAATCTGTGTACAGCTTACTGAACCCCTTTTTCTTTTGCCAAATAGGTTCTACTCTGTACAATGTTCTCCGTGGGGTGCTCGAGGTTGCTGTTGGCATAGCAGCTGGGGGGATTCTGGGAATGTTTGTTCGATACTTCCCAAGCCACGATCAGGTAAAAAAACAGTAAAAAAACTCTTTTAATGAAGTAGAGACTCTTTGCTAAGGGATGATGTTCTTAACTTATTAATGTCCAAGCTTAATGTGAAGCTGGTTTTGGAGAAAGTTGTGTGCAGCACTAACAGCTTTCAGGTTGCAAAGCCTATCTACGAAGTGAGGATGTGTGTTACAGGTGATTGTTTACTGCACCAGTAACAATGTATGATCTCATAGTACTTCCCAATGGAGAATTTGGAGCTGATCTTGCCACCCTGCTCTCATTGAAGGTGTTGGAATTGTCCACATAGAAAGGGTCTGACACCCATTTCAGACAGTAAAATAATAATTAATTAGATTGATGTGTGACACATTTACTTTTGTAAGAGTAGGCCTCTTTGCAGTAGGCCTAAGATAAAAAATGAGTAAAGCAGACAGATTGTAGGCATTAAGTGATGGGGCATACAAGTAGTGCTAATTAAAATGTGTTACTTTCAATGAAAATCAAGCCTGACTAAAATTACAGATGAATTTACTATCAAGGGGCAATTAAGCAAACAGAAAATTGGGAAGAGAATAGTATGTTCTGGACTACCTAATTCAATTTGCAAAGCATATTGCCCTCAGTGGGACCAGATTTTCTTCTTACCATCACATATCATAAGAATATACAAGAACTAAACTGATAAATAGAAATGGGCAACAATGGAAGAGATATGTCTGCTGCAAGACTGGATCAAACCCATCTAGTGTCAAGGGTTTCATATCTCTTTCGATAAATTGGTCCAGTACTTGAATGCACAGGTAGAAAATCCTGTTACCACAGAGTTGAAGCAGGGCTGTTAGAATAGAGAATCATATTCCTTGTGACACAAAAAGCCTACCAGCAGTGAGACTTTGGATGGACAGAGGATAGAAAATACTGCATTTATAAAATTTATATATTTTAGGAATGTCAAAAAAAGAAACCACCTCAATCCGGCAGTTCATATGTTACTTGAAAACTTTGATTCTTTCACAGTGGTTAATGAAAATTTCTATTTTCAAATTGTTCCCTTCAAAATCATCAGCAGACACCTTTTTCTCCCATTTCTAAAAGAAATATGTTTTTTTTGGTTTGTCTCTTTCCTTTGCTACAGGCGTCTCTGGCATGGAAGAGATCATACTTTGTACTTGGGCTGTCCATGTTTGCTGTTTTTGGCAGCATCTACTTTGGCTTCCCTGGATCAGGAGGGCTCTGCACATTAGTCTTAGCTTTTGTTGGAGGTGTTGGATGGTCTGAGGAAAAGGTAAATGTTTACATAAAGAAGCATACCATAGCAAAACCGTGTTGTGTTTGCAGCCTGACAGGAGTTTGAATTTCTGTCTGGGATGATAGTGATGCATTTATAAAGCTTTAGGAGGGATACGGATTAAAGAAAAAAGCATTCTGCATTTATTTTGGAAGTCTTTAACATGTAGCATGACAAAGTTATGTGAATGTATATCAATACAGAGCCTAATATACTGACAGAGAAATGCTCACAGGCATTAAGATGTCTTAGACGTCTTAAGCCATTTAAAGGAGATTTAGTTGTCAAGGCACTTGACTAGGAATCCAAAACTTTATGCCCCAGCTCTGAGAGTCTGTAACCATACATAGTCACATTATGGTAAGATTTACAAACAGGTGCCCAAAATTCAGCTGTGTGCATGCCCTGAATACCCTGAGGTTTTGTTACTCATAGTTTTGGATGGTGAAATGGGAAATACTAATAAAGTACCTTCTCTCCTCTTTCCCAAATTTCAGCCAGTGTATTCCAGATAACAGAGAGCAGGGTACCCACAATAAAGGATGATATAAGGCCATATAAAAAATGTACAAAAGACTGCTTTTTAGTTATTTTTTCTTAGCTAGTAACTAGCTTTGCTGCCACACATTTCTTTACCTCTCACTGTATGACTCACTGCCTCTTTTGCTTGATACTATCTACACTTAATGTTTTGAGGGCATCTTTCTCTCTACAACTGTAGCCTTGAGACATGCAGTAGGAGAAATGGAGAAGAAAGGAAAAAGGATCAGATACAGCAGAGTCCTTGTTCTTATCCCGATCTAGACCCTGAGTTCAGTAAGACCTCAAGGTTTGTTAAAACAACGAAAAAGAAACCATGGTTTCTACCTGGAAGTATTAACTTGTTGTCCAAGTTTAAAAGGAGAAAAGCTCATCTTGGGACTTAACTACTTAAGGACATTAGAATTGATACAGCTCTCTATTGGAAAGCTTTTAAACCATTTCAGAAAGAAGGACCTTCTGCAGTCATAAATCCTTAGTTTAAATTATTTTGATCAGTGAATGAAGCTTTTTGGCCTTAAGGATGTTCTTTTCAAATGCCTTAGCTCTTTTCTATCAGGTACAGTCAGAGATTCCAAGGTTTTCCTGCTGAGCTTCTCATCACCTCCTACGTCATCCTACATCCTCATCCTTCCATCATCCATGGTGGAAATCACTTGGCAAATACTGTCTTTGGAGAACAAGGAACATAGCACCTATTGGTGGAACAGTTAAGTGGACAGTAAAAAGACTGAAAGGATGCCAACATCTGTAAAGAGTTTTTGGATTTGTTTTTTTGGTTTGGGTTTGATTTTTTTTTTAAAAAGGGTGAGATAACAAGGTGAAATGAGGCAAATAAAACTGTTTAGCAGTCTGTACATTTCCACCTTGTTCTCGCCAAGGTTGCAGAAGTTTCTGTGTTACAGTCATCTACCATTCTGTTGACTGAAGAACAGGAAGATTCCTGTTTATCCTGGCAGCAGTTTTAGGAAAATCGTTAGATGTAAAATTCAAACGCAAGGAGAAAAGACAGCACTGCCCTTATACAGTACATCACACTAGAAAGTTCAACTTTTTACTGGTATGGGTTTTCAGACTTGCTCAGTCTAATTTTGCTCCCGCTGACATAGAAACAGGCTTCTGAGTGCAGCACAAGCAGAATTAGGTCTTGACTGAAACTTTAGAGGGTGTGACTGTACTCAGATACAAATGGAAGAACACATTTAAACATGCAGTTCCCAAAGGCTTAGAATCTTAATGGCAAAGCTGTTCAAATTACAGTGTCTCCCTAAATACTGAAACCACCTGTGCTTTTATTTTCCTCATCTTGTCTGTAAACTGCTCTGTCACTCTTCAAATATCAGTGACTTTTATTTCTCTTCTTGAGATAATAAGCATTTATTTACTGGCAGAATACACACTCTGACCTTCAAAAGGTACACAACAGATTTTGAATCTTTTAGTATTAGCTCAAAGAAGAAGCAATTCTGGACAATCTTTATGATACATTTTCACTTTAATTAAATCTTATGTATACTTGGCTGTATTTTTGTGAATTTATGTATTATTTTTGTTTTCATTGCAGAAAGAAGTAGAAAAAATTGTTGCCATTGCATGGAATATCTTTCAACCTTTCCTTTTTGGTTTAATTGGTGCAGAAGTATCTGTTACATCTCTTAGGCCTGAAACTGTTGGTAAGATCATCCACTTAATTATCCAGCTTTCATTACTGTCTCTCAAAGAATATCTATAAGGAAATCTAAAACCAAGCACTTCGTGGCTGTTCCCCCCAAAAATGAAAATCAACCCCACTTTAAAGCTATGGTTTTAGGAGCCTTATTCCCCTCAGGCACCTATGCACAAAAGTACTGAGAAGTGTTTGTTCTTGTTGCAGGACTCTGTGTTGCTACATTGGGCATTGCCCTCGTTGTGCGAATCATAGCAACATTCCTGATGGTGTGTTTTGCTGGGTTTAATTTCAAGGAGAAAATATTTATCTCATTGGCATGGATTCCCAAGGCCACTGTCCAGGTAAGCAGTTCATCACTTTTATTCCAGGCTAAATCTGTTGTCTTTAGCAAAGATCCTCATAACTAGCACAGTAGTAAATAGGGAGAGGATCAGGCTCAGTAATAGCAGAGTGTAGATATGGACAGTTCATATTCTAAACCGTTGTAAGTCTGCTTGAAAAGTGCATGGAGAGCCTTCTATGTGACGGGTTTTTGCTTGTATCCTGGGTTGTACTCTTAATAAATGACCTTCTTTATTTCGGTGATTGTTAAGTTATTTAGGTGTCACCTAAATAGCATGATTAACTGCAGATTAAAGTTAATATTCCAAACAGGCAAGGATTATTGAAGATTTGCAAACTATACTTTCAGAAGCTGCTGCTAGTTGACTGTTGTCAAGATGCATTCTGTGGTATTTTAACAGCTGCAAAACAGAATACAGTGGCCCATTTCATTAATCACAATCCTCCAGAAATGTAGGTAAGAGGACAGCTAAACAGTGTTCTTCATGGGAGGGAACCATCCAGATAAACTCATTAGCTTAGAAAATTCAAAGTGTATCCAAGCAAAAATTGTTCTTGTAGGTATAACATTTACTTTTCTATTTACTGTCTAGAAATTAATGGATTGAATGTACTGCAGGTGTCAAATTTATGCTAAATATTGACTGATGATGAGTATCCTTTTTTACCTCTTTCAGTACTAAAGGCTACTTGCTCCATTTCAGCAATGTTTTCTTTCCTGCAGGCTGCAATAGGCTCTCTTGCCTTGGATACAGCAAGAAGTCATCAGGGTGAGCAACTGGAAAAGTATGGAATGGATGTACTGACAGTAGCTTTCTTGGCTATCTTAATCACTGCTCCAATTGGAGCCCTGGTTATTGGTTTGGCAGGGCCCAGACTTCTGCAGAAGGTTCAAACAAATAGCAAGGAGGATGAGGAAGGTGCTGAGGTTGGAGAAGAAGCAGAGGCCTGTGAACCTTCGTAAGATGGACATCTACAAGAATATGGTCCTTCAGCCCTGATGCTTCTGTTAAGTAAACACAGGATGTCTGTAACCTTTCTGGAGGAAACCAAACCAAGTATCAGTTATGTCTGCTATTTTGAAAGCAGCCCTGGCAGAGTTTTATGAAATATTTGTATGTGTTGATGGTGATTTAAGAGATAAAATAGCTGAACATACAGTGAATGGGCTGGCCAGGCAGTGAGTCACTGAGAAGTTAGCAGTCAACAGTTACTTGAAATATGTGGGTGTGAGGCCAGGGAGAGAGGATAAGAATTGTTCAGGCACGGAGTTGGAGTTATGAGGTGGAATATAAACAGGAGAAAATGGAGATTAATGTGAGTAACTTCTTGATGGTTGAAACTGGGCTGTGAGATACCAAGTTCAACTGCTCAAAGAATGCAACTCCCTTAATGAGAGACTGCTGGCATACAGTGAGTGAATCCTGCCATGGATTGGTGATTCCCTCTCCTTCCTCATTCAGGTTCCAAAACTTGCCTTCTCCTATCACTGTTCTTCTTCAGCTCATGTACGCTTTTGTGCCTTCAAAGGACTGTCAGCTCTGGTCTTAGCAAGAAACAGCAAGTGGTACTGCTGAAAGGGACAGTTGGGTCCCTTCACAGGCTGCTGTAATGGAGGTGTTGCTGGTGCTAGTAGAAAACAGGACTGGGCTTGAAAATGGCATGAGGATTGTGGGGAAGCTGTAAGGACTGGGAGAGGGTTGTATGGGATTAAAATGGCTGCTTCTTCATCTACATTCCTCAGTCTTCACACAACATGATGTCAAGGGAGGGAAAGCTAGCTCTTTGGCCACTGAGGGTGGCTATGTTCTGGTCTTGGCCACTGTAGGACAGAGGGAAGAGTTCTTCTCAGGTGGGGTTAGCTGACAGGGCAAGGCCAAGGTGGCAATGAATTGTCATTTTCTTCCTCAGTTCCTTTTGAGGAACTCAGTGATAGCAGCAGACCTCAAATCAAGATTCCTAGGTCAGCTGAGATCTCCTATTGCTTTGTCCTAAATTAATACTCATCTGGGTGAGAAAATGCCATGACCCAGCCCCTCCCACTCTGCTTTTGGACAATCACAGCAAAGAAAACCAGGTATTTGCTAGAAATATAGCCAGTGGTGCTCACTTATCCAAGAGGTAGTTTGCTGAATTGACTGTGGAGAGTGGAGGCCTCTAAGACTTCCCAGGGTATTTTCTACCTCTGACTGATGCAGAAAACTGATACACTTTAAATGAACGGCCTTAAAAATAGAGTGTTGAGAGCGATGCTTCAAAGTGAAAGGAGCTTCATTCTCACCTACCTTCAGAAAGGCTGCTGTGTGAAGGCAGGTGTCATGAGGAAGCTGTGTTAACACCACAGTGCTAGCACCCTCAGCAGGTACCCCCAGATCCTATGGGTCTTTCAGAAAAACAAGTTTCTCTGTGAGGCTGTGGATCGTAGTAATGACTGACAACAATTGTGATAAGTATCTTGCCAAAACATTTCACCAGAGGGAGCAAAAAGCTCAAATATGGTATTCTCACTGTATTTAATATAGATGTCTCCTGCAGAGTCAGCTGCAATACAGTACACATCTGATTTTCCCATTCTCAGAATTTCTTTTCTCCTTGACTGTTCTAAAGCCAGAAGTAAACCTCCTCTTGATTGAAATCCTGCTCATGCCTTTAACTGTGGTATTGGTATGTGGTTTTGTATTGACAGGTACCAGAAGATCTTTCTCACTCTGCTATGTTTTGTACAGGTAACTAGCTCCAAGTAGGTCATTCCCACCTCCATTCTCAGGCATGGAATCAGTACAGCATTGCACAGAAATTACAGGTTTTCATAGTCATAGAGCGGTTTGTATTTGAGCAGACCTCAAAGATCATCTAGTTCCAACCCTTTTGGGTTTTTTAGCAAGAATGCTGGATTGTACCTCTATTCAAGGTGCCTCCTTGCAGATATCTGCACTACAGCCAGAACTGAACTAAACTCTTTACAGGCTACTGTGCAGAATATATTTGATGTGTCTAGATCATTTTGGCATTAGTAAGAAAGCACTCATCAATTCTGTTTTAGCTTTTACAATTTTAATACGCAACACAAAAATGTGCAAAAATACTTTAAAAAGAAAACTACCTAAACCTGTATTATTTGCAGTGTTCATGTATGCCTCTGTATACAGATTAATTGTACCTCAGTAAGTGTGCCTTGGTATATGCCTTCCCCTCCAAGCCAAAAAGAAAGCTTCCTGAGAAATATTTTATCACCGTCAAATTCCAGTGCAGTGATAAAACCAAGAAATTCTTTGATAAGTTCTCCCCAGACAGTTATCAAGAACATTGACATTTTCTCACCATATATGCTGCTGTTCTCTCTGCTCCTTGGGGAATGTAAAATCTTCAGTTCAGTTCATGTTTGTCCCCATGACCAGAAAGGAAGATGCTTTCAAACTACACACTGATGAATGGTTAGGGAGCTGTTCTGGGTGGTTATTTTATCAGCTACTGACTTCTGTGCCTGTTCTGCTTACTTTGCATGGCTAACAGAGGTGTCCTGTTTCTTAAAGAGGGGTAGTTTAAATAGGAGTTTATTTTATTTGGAATCATAATGTCTGTAAAGCTAACTGATGAGGTAATATGGTGTTCAGTTCATCAGTGACTGTGTATTACTAGTATTACTTGAGTAGAACTTACAGGAGTAAAAGCTTTTCCATAAAATTTTATAAAAAGTAGACTCTTCCTGCAGAGAGGGATCGCTATGCCAAATTTGGAGTCTGTTCAATAGCAGGAGTGTGACGTGTAAGGATTACAGCCCTTTAAATTTAAACACACCTTTAGCATGCAAGCAAACCTCTGACAAACAGATGATAGCCTCCAATACTTGCTCACCATCATAACAGCATCTCATAAACTGGATTTATTGTGCTTTCTTCACCTCACCACACTCTCAATTTATTTATTAGCTTACTCCCACCATTCTGAGCGCTTGAATAGCTATAGCAATGAAAAGCCCCATGATCATCTCTAATCTAAACAAAATTGAATCAATTTTCACTGCCTTGCCATTGTGTGTGGATGTTTCTCACAAGACTCCTTTCTTCCAGCTTTTATTAAATCTTCAAAAAGAATCAGGTGGAAGCTATTACCCAGACCTGCAGATCTAAAATGAAAAGCATTAATGCTTTGTAACGCTCCCCTCCTTACCTTGCAGAAAGGAATAAAACACCTGCATCTTGTCATGAAAATAAATGATCCTGAGATGGGTTTTTTTAAATAACTATGGTGATTTAAAACAGCAGGTACCTTAGAGACATACGGTTTCACTTACTATCAGACATTGTGTGGGTGAAGTCATGACATTTAAGACTATTTCCCTTTTTCCAAAACGCCACAAAATAGTTCATGAATAATGCATGAATTCAAGCCAGTAAAATCTTTATGCCATGCCAACCTTATTTGCAGGAAATAAAATTAGAGCATAATGTGCAATAAACTATAACCTGAGAGGTCCCACTGTCACACAGACATAATCACTGACATAATGTGGGAGAGGACTGAGCACAGGGTGCGTGCAGTTCCAGAAGGTTCACAAGAACCTCTGCAGCAGAAGGATCTGATGGCACAGCGCATTCCTGGCAGCCAGCAGCAGGCAGTTATACCACACAGCATATGGGACAAAATAGAAATTGGCCATCTGCACGCAGGGAGTCTTACAAGCTGGGGGATGCAGTAATAATGTAATTATCATCACTACTTCCTCTTTTTCAGCCAAACTGGTATTTTAAAGAATTTAGACTGAAATCTAAACTGTGAAATGTTTATGGTGCAATACAGCCACAAACCAATGAATAATACAATTTCTGCATTTTGGTTTTTAAATAAATGGAGTGCAAGAGATCAAATTTTGTGCCAGACACCCTTCAATTGCATTTACTTTGTCTAGTAGTTGCCACAAGTCAGACACCTTTCCCTAAATGTATTTGGCATACAACTTTATATGTAGTCTATTGTAAGTACTGTTCAAATTCATCATCAAAACATCACCGTGCTTGTAAAAAGGGCGTGTCATGACATGTCAAGTTCAGTTTCCCCTGACTGTGCATCAAGACCTGATCTACTGCCTCAGGGCTGGCTTTAATTAGCATTCAGGGAAAATTTATCCCTTTGTGTGGAGCTTTCAAATCAGATTAGAAAAGTCATCCAGTGGCAAGACATGACCAAGCACATCCCAGCTGGTGATCGGTTCAACTTTCTCAATCACTGGTGAGATACAGGGCTCTGCACACGCTTCAGTTCTTAGCTATATATCCTCATAGACTTTAGGTAGATAATTTGAAAGTATGAGTAAATTCTTTTGAAATGTTCTACAGAAAATTCTGCATCCATGAGAGCCAGTAGTACCTTGACAGACTGAAATGTGAGGAAATGGTCATTTATCTTACTTGTGACCTTCACTTTATTGTCTTGTAGAAATTACTGAAATGTCCTTCCTACAAAGGAACTGTGACTGAATGCTGCTATTGCAACACTACAAATGTGTTCCATTCCCCTCCAGGCATAAACAAAACTAAACACCCCTGCTTGTTCCATAGCCACAGCTGTAGATAGTTTAGCAGCAATCTCATCTAACAGAAAGTAAGAAGTTAATTACATTATCAAACCATGCTAGAGATGGAGTCAAGAGGTTAAACCTTACACTGTCTTTCACCTTTTAGAAGACCTTTGTGGGAGAAGCAAAACCAATTTTGCAGTATTGCTTACTCTGACAGGGTTTGTCTGAGTAGAGCAACAGAAATGAGAACAGGACTGATGTATGTAGCTTACTTCTCAGACTTTGGAAAAAATCAAACTATCTGAATGTGAAAGTATCCTGATAAAAGCTGGAAGCACATACAAACTTATAATATGTATAACAGGCTGTTACGTACAACAGGCTGTGGATTTTAAAGCCTGGAGAAAAAAAACAAACAAACAAAACCAAGACCAAAGCAAAACTTCTAAACCCAGGACTTTGCATTTCACAGTAATTTCTTCTCCAAACCAAAGAACTGGGACTTGGTGTTCAATATACTGAATTTTTAAATGAAGACTGACTGTAAGACACTTGCAACATTACAGATTTTCCTCTATTGTAAATGTTACATCCTAATACAAAGTTTTTGGTTTTCCCATCCATTACATGCAAGACCACCGAGCATTTGAAGATGTTACTATGGCTCTATTACATGCTTTGCAGAAGCAGACACTTAACATACAATCACATCTTAATCTGCCATCCTTTGCTGCAGACTTCTTCTACATCGAACTACAATTATTGCAAATGCAGGAGGAACGATTTGCTTTAATTCTACTGCTGCTGTGTGAGCCATTATGCGAGATCTGCTTCCTGACTTTGTTTCAGTTCTATGGTGACCAGCTTTGGCAATGGCACACCGGTCCGGGGCTTCCCACCTGAATATCAATAGGTCAAATGACATGCTGTTAAGGAACAGTTGAAATGTGTTTTAGTACAACTGACTAAAATTGTAGCATGGAGCAAATTTTTATTTTTAAACTGATGGATACAGTCTTTCATCAGCAAATAAAGCACTTCAGAAGAACGAACCTAGCAGGTAGATAGCTAGCAATTATTTACCTGCATCTGAAATTAAGCCATACCACAGCCAAAGTTCTGACTTGCCCAAATAATCTTTCTGAATAGGTAACAAGAATACAGCTCAGTTCAGCGTTCTTGGTTGTCATTTAACAAATTCCTCCCGTGAAATTCTCTGCTACAAAAAGTAGCAGCTACAGTACAAGTGAACTTGCCAGAAGAAATTCTGTGTTTCCTTACAGTAACTCAGAATGATCAACTCAGGTGCCCAACATAAACAGATAACATTAGTGGCTGGCCTGCTGAACAGTTCCGTTTATGTGGTCTGGAACTGCAGCACTCCACCTGGTAGCCTATATGAGACTCATCAGCTGGGGGTGAGGGTGTTTTTGTCTGAGGTAGTTTGCTTTGCATGAGATTAACAAAGCACCCACTTTAGCACTGCACAGACCAGACCTTCACCTAGTGTAAGTTAACAGTGCTATGCTGCCTGCCTGAATGTCTATTCACAAAGGAAGAATTTAGTATCTTTTTCCCTCCCAAATATAAGCGCCCTTAGATCTGTTCCTGAAAAGCAGAATAAAACATGATTTCCCAGCAGAACAAAATCAATAATACTTGGAAATAGCAAGTTTTGGAATTACATATTCATACAGAAAAGGCTTAATTGTAGGAAGTAATTTTATTTACAGGTACAGATACTTTACAGTTTTACAAAGCAGACATAATTCTTCTCAGAATAAAGTATCAAACCAGTGACAGACTTAGCACTGTCTAAATACAGTTTATTCCAAAAAGAAATCTACAGCAATTGTTAGACTAAATCATACCAATCACATGATAAAATGCTGTCCCTTGCAACTACAACGGTATAAAAAGACTTTTTAATCAGTCATTATCTAGTGGATTAAGCATCTGCTATACTTCTTTCTTCTTTAGTATTAACGGACCTACATTATCTCCTGTTAATTCATTGTGCTTGTTGTGGGAGCCATCACAGACAGGGAACTGGAAGAAAACATACATGAGGAATTAGCATAACTCTGCACAACAATTGCATGGGGATTTTTATATTTCTTCCTATGCCAATAGCACTTCGATAATGTCACTAGTTCCTACTACTACATCCTTTTTCAATATCAAATTCCCTATCTCCTAAGACACAGGACACATTACACTGCTAACAGGTAACTAAGTTTGTGAGATCCTAAAATAGCTGTTTATAGACACAAAGTTAAGGACAAAGCCTTTTTGCATGAAAGGATAGCAAGCAAAGCAGCCATCAGTCACAAATCGCTTATTCATTGTGGAACCAGTAAAACTGCTCTTCATAGATTTAAGCATTTGCAACCAGAAGATACTGGTTTAAGGAACGCCGAAGTAACTTTGCTGAAGTTACTTCAGTAGTGATTAGTCTGAAGCAAGAATAGTTGAGACAGTTTCTTAGGTCCAGGACAGATTTTTTTGTTAAAACAAGAAAGCATTCAGTCCAGAGAGGACAAAACCAGGGTGCAGTCAGCACATTGAAAGGAAGTTGAGGCTCGATGAAAAATGTTCATGTACATCTAATTGATCTGGGGGATATGGACTACCCTAACCAGTCACCTACCAGTGCCTCTGGACCAGATGGGGTTATGCTCTCCCTCACCAACACAGGTCCAACTTTCATTCTACTATGAACAACTTTCTATGCATTGTTTTTGCAAAACAGTTAACTTCCAATTAGGTGCTATGTATTTCCAGACATTAAGTAAGGGTTTAGTTTCAATCTACTCACAGGTGGTCACTGTGTTTCTAGAAAAACCCTACTGTGTTCCTTACAAGTTTATACAGTTTCCTTCTGCATGTAGATAGGTTTACAGTAGAGGAAAAAAAAGAGAATTATATCATTCTCAAAAACTCCACCACTGAAGCACTGACAGAAATATCCAAGTTTCAATTTCTAATGCTACAGTAGCACAAAGTGTCTTACCGTCTTAGAGCGCCAACACCGGCAGTAAGCTTTAGTGAGGCACAGATCTTCAATGTTTATTTCATTCACTACTTTTGGATTTTCCTTCTGGATCTTCAGGTTAATCAAGCTGTCCTGCTGCTGCTTCTTCTTGGTGAGGAACGGGCGAACAGCGAGGTAACCGAGCAAGGCCAGCACGCCAAGGAAAGGCAACAATCGCAGCCATTCTGCAACTAAAGACAGATGGAACTTAGACTGGCTCTTGACACCACTTCAGTATGGTGCAGCATCAGCTGCTCTCAGATGACTGAGGCTTAGGGTAAACAACAGAACTGCTCAGTCAGCAAGGCTCTGAGGGAAGACCAGACTGGGTAAGTCTGAAGAAAGACAGACCCAGGTGAAAACCTCAGCTTTACTGTAGCCAAGGTAAAAAGCTGACTCCTAGAATTTCATCTGAAGTTTAACACTGTAGAAGATGACTCAACGGAAACAAATAAATTGAGAATAAAAGGCATACTAAAATGATGAGCCCTAAAACTGCAGGGGTTCTGTTCACCCAAGGTAAACCAGCACCTTCTACTAGCAAACTAGGCATGATCACATGCAGTATGTTAAATGTCACTATCTTAACATTCTGTGTATGAAGAATATTCAGCATATTTTATAATTCGATTTTCAATTGGAAGGGTTTGATATTTTTGTTTTTCTTACATTTATAGCTCCTTGAGGCTTTCCTCATTTTATTTGTTCCAAGGTTTGGTTTTTAAACTTTTGGTAGAAATTACAGAGATTACTCAATAAACACTAGCAAAACCTTCACCTGTCTTTCAGGCTTTATTTGTCAGAGCTCTGTTTGCTCACAGATCTGCAACCAATTTCTACAATACACAGAGAAAGTGTCCTGGGATCAGGTAAGTCAAGCCACAGAAAGTTGCTTTCTGCCAAGATGAGGAACTTCTTTTAAGAACAGGTAAGACATTCAAGTATCCTCTGCAGACTTAGCTGCCTTGCAACATCATTAAAAATCTTCAGACATACTGGTGAGAAGACTTACTGGACTTAATTCATCACCACTCACTTAATAGCTATATATATTGAAGGTGGATCCACTTTTTCAGCAAAACATATTGTGACAACACTCCAGTGTAACTTACATACAATGGTGCAATAAAGGAAAGGGCATTTTTCTAAATTTCTGGAGAATACACTGAATACAATGCACCCAAACTGTATGAATGATAAAGGCACTGCAAGAACTTTCAGTAGTCTTTCCATACCTGCACTTACAGTGGTCCCTATGCACAGCAATTAACAAAATTTGCTAAGAGTTACTGCAATAGACTAATCCTTCTCTCTTGCCTCAGTTCATCCAACAAGCTGTAAGCCCTAAATAATGAAACAATGCTTAAACTTTCTCAGTTACAACAAGTACTGAGTTTCCTGGACAGTAGTGCCCGTTTGTCTCTTCTATCATTACTGTTCCAGAAGACTATGTCAATAGGAATCCAAATGCGCTTTCTAAACTTATGTGAAGGATTGACTTGGAACTTACTTTAGAAGAGAGGAAAAACACTTGGTCACTGAAAAAAAATTCAAAATTGAGTACCTAACTTGACTACTGGCAAAGGGGTGGGTTTCAAAAAGGCTACTCTGAACCGCAAAGACAGAACAGACACTCTAACAGGCATAGCATAACCAAAAACTTACCAAGTGTGTGATGAATACAAGTAGGCTAAAACTGACACAGAAAAAAGGAAACATCTCCTAACACAATTAAGCATCATTAACAGAGACCAGCAACTAAGCAGCAACTGCCATCTCAATACAGCTTGAAACTCACTGATATCAAAATCAGAAAAGTAGTCATGTCTATGGGAGGCTCATAACCAGTTGGGTTTATCCAAATGAAATAGGAATATGATAGGTGCAACCTCTTAAAAAGGGGATTAGAAACAAACAGGAATAAGAAGTACAAGGATATTATTTATCATGGTTATAATTTAATATTTATATTATGCCAGCTGTTGAAAGTGAGTTTTGTCCTCACTATACAATAATTTCTTTACATGTTTCTAATGTGGGAGTCTCTGGAAAGCCCCCAATTATACCAATGTGTGCACTAAACTTAAACTGACTTGTTATTGCCAAGACTGACAGAAGCTCGTACTTGTTACTGAAAAATCAGTGTGACTCTGCTTCTAGGGCACAAGAGACAAGATACTGCTACAGAGTTAAAAAGTCACAGATCTTTGCACTGGGTAGACAGGGATGGGGAGAAAAGCTTCACTCAAGCTAATGCAATATCTATACAACTGTAAGCTGCTCTGTGTTTTTTTGAAGCCATTCATACCTTTCTGAAGCAGATGTAAGGAAATTCACAAGGCTGTTTATTTTCACAGCTGATAACTCAGAATTCAGCAATTACAGTGATTCTGGAGATTCCTTATCAGTTCTTCTGTGTGAGAAGAGGCAGTCTTTGGAACCAGAAATGGAGAGCAGGGTATTGAAGAGGTTAGTCTTCAAACTTGACTTTTGTTAGACAGAGACTAATCCCAAAGTTAAATCCTAGACAGTGTCGGGAACATTACTAGAACAATTCCAAGAAGCTGAAGCCACAGACCATAGGTCATTTACATTTTCCAGGAGAGGTTTTCTTAATTTTAGTCCAACAGTAGCAAGTCCAAAAAAATAAACACATACACAGTGAATAGAAAGGGACTGGCCAGACACTGAAAGTCAAATCAAAGAAAGTGGTCCCTGCTTGTCTTTCACCAACTACTCCTTTGTTATCTTTCACTCTGATTTATGTTTTTGCCAATTCCTGTGGAAATGACCACAGAATGCAGACCCAAAAGCAGCTTTTTACAGTAACAGCTCAACCGCAAGACAACCTTTTAACAAGTATTAGCTACCAGTCAAAATGAAGATTGGAACTGTGATTGTATGTTCTCGAAGCTGATGAAATTCCGCACTTACTCTATTACATTGTCTTCAGAATTAATAACTGTTTTCTGTTGTTTGCTTGGGTCTCTTAAGGGTGTTCTCATTGCTACACAAAACTAAACACAAAGGTTTCCATACACCACTGTGCTATGCCTACTAGCTTATGAAGGTAGAGAGGTACTTTTAGCGACAGCACACTAAATAAATAAAAAGCCAAAACTATGGGTAGGTTAGCAAGCCACTCTGCAAATGACAATTTCATGATTCAAATGGGGTCTGAAGACTCTGTTATCATGGTTTCACCCTTCTTTCCCTCCTTACAGTAAAAGATGATCTACAAAACTGTCCTCCTCTTGCCTGGCAGCTTGTAACATTAAAGTCCCCCTTAACATGCAGGCCACATGTAAGACAGCCCACACAGGACTGTGTCATGGTTATGGAAAGAGGCATAACACCAAGATTCTCACATAAACCCTGAAATTATGACCACATACTAGTTTAAGGTGAATGTCTATGCTGTTTTAATGACATGTACCAGGACAAAAAGCAACACCAGCATGAGACAACACTGTTCATTTCAGTGAACTTGAGAAGGGAAGGGTAAAGCAGCTATGACAAGCAACTGAAAGAGGCTTCTGAGCAGTAGCAGTGTGACAATTTAGGTATCCACTTTCATAACCAAGGTCAAACATTCTTTCCTTCCTCTCTCACTGCTTTTCCCTTCAAGACTTTTGCATGGGATGTTAACAGTCTCCCTCTCTCCAAGCAAGCAATTTTCTATTCTGATTTGTTGAGATTACAACAGACAATAGGTGTCTCAAGATTTTTATCAGCACACTATACAATATCCTACATGAAAAGATTCTCCCTGTACTTTTGGTCTGTTGTTTCTACAGCTGATGCACTACATGAACTGAAGTGGCATCAGCTGGGAAACTAATGAAGGTCTACAGAAGCAATAAAACAGCTAACAAGCAAAGGACTGCATTGCTCCAGATTTGGGTTCCAGCCTGCCTTTGGGAGCAAGGTCTATGCTAGCATGTGTTTTATGGTGTTGGTCACTAAGGTCAGTAGATGACACAAAAGGACGAACACTGATGCACTTTAAATGTTTTTAAATTAATATTATTTCTTACTTTCCAAAAAGAAGAAAAATGTGTGACCTGTTTGACATGCCATTTGCCAAAGAATATGCCCCACTGTAATTTGTAGTAGTAAACACAAAAGAAAATATTAATCTAGTCTTCTCTACTAACAGTCTGTAGTATTGGTAATTCAACAGATCTGATCCTGTAAGTTGCTGCTGCAAGTAATTCCCAGAATTGAGAATCCCCTGCTCTTAAAGGCTTATGACTTTAGGACAGGACAAACCAGATCACAACAATACAGAATAATCAACACTTGCTAAAGCAATCTGGTTTTCTCAGATCAAACTTTAGACTGATAGCAGCTCTGAGTGCAGGTAAGCACAAAACTCTTCCAATAAGCAACAAGGTTTCAATTACTTTCAATAACTTAAGCACTAAGAGAGAATCACTTACAAATTTAGGTGCCTAGGATATGGCATCCCCTGATTCCTTTTTGAAAAGCCTTGCCATGTTGCACTTACCCTATGCCATAACTTTAAGCACCTTGTACAGTTTTGCTGTTTTTTTCCTCCATTTCCATTCATATCCACCCTAAGAGGAAAATATATAAGCATGACAGTAGATATTAGCCTAGTCTGACTATTGAAAAAAAATTCAAAAGCATAAAAATGCTGTATAATTAAAAATATATAGCCATAGAGACATCTCTTTTCAGTTTTCAAGAGTGTTTAGCACAACACCAGCCAAAGAAACCACTTAAAACTAGAGGCAGTGGATTTGTTTTTTTTTACAGGTATGCTTCTTAAATCTACCAGGTTTCAAAGGAATTTCTGACATGGTTCGTTCTTTTGCCTTTGTTTAGTATTTTTGGGACTGACATTTCATGTTTGGTCTCCACTTAAGGTTTCAGTTTTGTCTCTTGCCCTCCCTCCAAATTCCAAGCAGTACCTGTCGATGGGATAAATAATGTGACAACAAACCAGTTCTCCCCCCCGATAACTGTATTACAACAACAGTTCTGACCAGAGGTTTACAGAATAAACTATATTTACTACTACGTAGTGTGAATAAATACAGAGGCTGCACAAATAATCCTTTTACAGAAACGTATGTTTGGGCAAGTGAAGCAAGAAGAGATTAAACTCAGGCTTAACAAATTTTAAGTACAACCTATGGTTAAAAGGGCAATGACTTAAGTGGGAAGCTGCCAAAAGCTAGGAATATGAGAAACTCCATCGTTGTGTAGCTTACTGTATCCTCTTCCTCCCAGCTTTGTAGCAGCTCAGTTTCTATATTTGGTAAATATAATTAACAGCATGCTCTGATGAGAGAGTAGTTTTGGGAAAGCAGAACAGCTCATTTAAATCAGGTCTTCTTGTCATGGGAAAGCTAATGAGACTTTAAGTTTACAAGCAACATGAACACGCTGGAAAAGTACCCAAACCTGGTTTTAAATAAATTGTGCCTGCTCTACATTGAATCACTTTCCAGCACTATTAAAGTCATATATTTTATTGCTGCAAGATAAACAACTAAGGTTGATTCTGCACTTTGAAGACTTTTGTTTCCTGAGAGTTTGTTAGAACATTCTTCTTGTTTATTATCACCTAATTCTGTCATTTGACACTACTTGAGGTTCTGCCTGTATTATCACAGATGAGCCTGGGCTCAGACAGTTCCAGTTTGCAAAGCACTGAAATGTACTGACCACATAAAGAAATTGCTAGTATTTCACAGAATCACAGAATGGTTTGGATCAGAAGGACCCTAAAGCTCATCTAGACGCAAGCCCTGTGCCATGGGCAGGGACACCTTCCACTACAACAAGTTGCTCAAAGCACAATCCAACCTGGCCTTGAACACTGCCAGGGATGGGGCAGTCACAACTTCTTTGGGCAGCCTGTGCCAGGGCCTCATCACTCTCATAGTAGTTCTTTCTTGTGTCATACTAGTGATTGTGTGAAGTAGTTCTTTCACTGTGTGACGGATATGATAAGTATTTCCACTCCCTCACTCTGAATATACTTATAAAATTCATTAAATAAGCCCCCGTAACACTGTGACAGGTCCCAGAAACAGGTTTGTTTGGTTTTTCTATCAGTATAGATGAGCTCTGTAGCCTTTTAAGCAAATGAAGAGGCAGCGGTTTAGGCCTTCAGCTAAAATCCCATTTTCTTTGCGTGCAGTCTCAGACTTGCTGGTACTTGCACAGACAGCAATTTTAAGTACAATGCAAAGAAGCTTGGGCCGAGAAGCCTGGTACGTTTTACTCTACTATGACATTTTACTGACCGTTATGATCTACCTCTTAAGATATCTTAAACGTCCTTACGGATAGTTTTCCTGCTCAAACAGTTTAACGTTTAGGCTCTCCCTTTCTGTAGCAGATTAACGGTTCAGCACGGTCGGGAGAAAGCGAGGAACGCCCGGAGTCAGAAGTGGAAGTCGCAGCCCGCTACAGGACAGCCCGGGGGCATGAGCCGGCCCCCAGGTAGACGCCAGGCTCTGGGCATGAACCGCGCCGCCCAACCCGGTTCCACCGTGCTGCCCACACCACCAGCCCAGCCAGAGTAGCGGGAAGGGGGTCGTGGCCGTACCTGTGAGGCGGATGAAGCCACCGACGCTCTCGGGTAACGGCAGACGCTTGAGGTACGCGGGCAGCTGCACCTTGACGATACGAGCTAAGCTCTCCAACACCATGGCGACGGTCACGGCTCACGGGATACCACTATACAACTACCAACTGCCCCTGCCGCGGCGGCCGGCGCACACCACCACGATGTTCCCGCCGCGCATGCGCCGCTGGGCGGGGCAGCGCCAGAGCTACAGCCGGTTCCCCTCAGCTGGAGCTGCGTTTCCGGTGGGCGATAGGGGGGGGAGCGTCACAGCCGGAAGGGGGCAGCGGCAAAGGAGTCCGGTAGGAACGGGGTTGGAACGGGATACGGTACGGTAGGGTTGGGCGGGATCGGATCGGGAGCCATCGTGGCGCCTCCGGGAATGGGCTGCTTCTCTGAGGGGAGGGGAGCAGCGCCGCGCCCTGCCCTGCCCACGGGAGTGTGGTGCTGTCCGGCCTGGCCCCACTTGAAGGTACAGCTAGGGAGGTGAGGGAGTGCGGCTTTAATAACGTGTGGCGTAAGTTTTACAGGCTGTACGTAACGTGTCGTCATCCTGTTGTGTTAAAGTTGTGTTTCATGTCGACGGGCTTAAAAATATTGAAGGACTGAAAGCTTTTCTTCATGTGGATGGTGTTTTTCATGTGGCATCATAACTTATGAGGTGAGATAATGTGAATACTGAGAGGATTAATATCACACAACGAAGCCCATCTGCCTCATGTTTGGCAGTATTTTGTGCAGAACAAGCTCTATTTCTCAGCACTTTATTTGGTTTTATTGAATTTTATGTCAAGGAGACTGGTTGGTTTGGCAAACAAAATTGCCTGTGTAGCCAGAAGAAAAAAAAAAATAAATATGTAGCAATTCCAGGTCAATTTAGACAATCAAGCCAGACCTGAAGACTCTTGCATTAGTCCTTTGGTCACGAGTGTAACACCATTTGGTTCAAGATTCTTTCCTGCTGTGGGTAATCCATCAAGTTCTAATAGCATATAGCACAGAGCATGGCTATCTTCAGGAAAGCTGAAGTAGTGCAGCCCTTCTAGAAGACACATTTCCTTCCTTATGTGATTTTGACAGGAGCACAGGTGTCCTTTGGTGTATGGAAACTGCTGTATCTGCACATATCAACTGTGCACTTTCCCTGCCATCCCAGAATTAAGAAGCTTGGGGATAAGTTAATAGGGTTCAGCAAAGCAATGAAAGAGTAACATAGGTATTTATTGAGTCAGATGAACCCACTGTTTTGTCTTTGGGTGAATCTGTGTTTGCCTTGTGTTGACTAGAATAAATGCAGTACTAGATCTCTTTCACTAGTTTGCTTTAATGACTGATTCAGGACAATCTTAACCAAAAGTTAAAATCACCATAAAGAACTAAGGCAAAAACTCCAATTACTGAAAGCTAGGTTTGAGGCAAACAAATCCACCTTGTTTGTGCTTCTTGCCTGAATAATACTGTGACCCTACATTAACATTTCCTGATGAATCATCTTATTTAGCTAGCAAGAATATTCCTGTGATCTCAGAGTATCTTAGTGTCCTACCTCACCTAAGTTTATCCTTCTAATGACTATGTCTGATGTCCTAAGATGATTCCTTCTGGTGTAGGCAAATGCCTGCTATTAGACAAGATAATGAAAGAGCAAAATGCTCAATATGCAGAATAATCACTCTGTAAAGATTGCACGTCAGATGTCATGATGTAACCTTGTTTGTGAAACTTTCTGAGGGAAGAATATATATGGCTGAAGATACATAAGGTAAATCCTCCAGCTCTGAATCTAACAACTTCACATTGGAGTTAAGAACCTCTGTCCTTGACACCTCCTCCCTTTCTTCTGCTGTTTCAGCCTTCTCTGGATACTAGTCATGATACTGGAGCACAGCTGACATATCACTGAAGCTCCTGAGCTCAACTGTGCTACCTTTGATCAGTGCTTCCCTCAGCACACTGCTTGGCAATCTACGCATATTGCAGAGAGGAGCCGTTCTCACTATGCCTCGCCTGTCTGCATAGGTATCAGTTGATGTGAGTCATGAATGGTTTCGATATATGAAAGGCTGAAGTCATAAATAATGGAAAAATCTATAAATAAAATGAAGCCTCAATGAGATTCTTAACTTTAGGGGAGGGAAAAGATGGTCTTTAGAAAAACAATTTCAACTGTAGCATAGGAGATGTGTGTTCACTCTCCAACTTGGCTGCAGACTCCTGTTTCACTTAATGGGGGAAATGTAAGCTGCAGGCTTGCTCGGTCCTGCAGAAAAGAACAGGGTTTTAAACAGTCGTTCCATCTTCAGGGACCATGTTATGGGGTCAGATCAGTCAACATCAGGAGGTTTACTAGGTAGGTGTGATATCTTCCTCCTGCTACACACATTTAACACCTTATGTGGATGTTCTTATTCCACAGGCAGTTTGCTTCTTCAGGATTTTATCAGCGTCCTTTTCAACTTTGCCTCAAATCTCATTACTGCTGAGTATCTGGAAAGTTCTTTGTTTTTTGTGGGGAGACTAATATGCAACAGTGCATTCTTGCATAGTTAGATTCAGTTTGGAAACTGTTCAAAAGTAGAGATTGCTTCTGTTTCACGCTAAATTTGTCAAGTGAAACTCTGTTACTGTGTAGGATATACAAAAGTCATTGTAATAAAAATAACAGCACAAAAACCCCAAGCATCAATACTTGAACAAAACCTAGGTCACCAATACCGGAATAAGATTATTACTTTCAGCAGTAAGTATCCTCTGTCATTGTGATTTTTCATCTACCAAAAAATGCTCCAGATCAGATGGAGCATGGAGTCCATATGTAGAGATCTACAGATCTGCATAATGCTAGCTTAGGTCTTTTGCATGGAATTCCCAAAATACAGGCCAAAAGAAAACCAGCCCAAGTGCTATTACACATGCTTTGACAAGAATGGTAGAAAAGCTTGTGGTGCAGATAGAGATCAAGCTTGGCAGAATAAATTAATGTCACTATAACACATTTGAACTGGTCCAGCTTGCAGTGGAATGGCTGATCCTGGTCCAGCAGATTGAGCATAGGTGAAAAGAAGGTGGTTGTGTTCCTCCTTGTTACCCTTCAAAAATTGCTTGATTTTCCCGTGCCTTTAATTCAGCTGTAAAATCATAGAATCATAGAATAGTTTGTGTTGGAAAGGACCTTAAGATCATCTAGTTCCAACACCCCTGACATGGACAGAGACACCTCACACTAAACCATGTCACCCAAGGCTCAGTCCAACCTGGCCTTGAATACTGCCAGGGATGGAGCATTCACAACTTCCTTGGGGAACCCATTCCAAGTGCCTCACCACCCTTACAGTAAAGAACTCCCTTATGAGATAATACTGCTCTGTCTGAAACACTAAGATTTTGCAAGGGAAAAGAACATTTATAAATTTATTTCTAAATATAATAAATCAGTATAAAATATCAATAAAATATAAAATATTTATAAAATATTAAAATATATTTATTTTACCAAGTCCACCCAGTAAGGATAAAAGATGAAAGGTTTTGAGGTAGCAGATGCAGAGTCTTTCCATCTCTGAAACAAGCCTAAATAGCATAATAATTTGCTCAGCACTCTTTCATGGTAATGAGGTTTTCTATCAACAGGAACATCTCATATACTTAGAACCATTTTCTTGGAATCGGCACTGCTGCTTTCCACGCTGAGTGCTTGGAATAATCTCTGCAGAATGCAAAAAGTACTGCTGTCAACTAAAACTATCCTGTCACCAGAGGGCTGGCTTATGTAATCAGCAAACATAAGCTGCTGTCAAGGAAGAAGCTAGCTCTCTCCCTTTTTATTTGATTCATTTCACAATGGGCTTTGATTTGCTGCTATCCCTGCTGTATGCAAAGATCTCCCTGGCCTCCAGTTCCCCTACAGGAAACAAAATCATTGCACCCCAGAAGGGCTGTAGAAACTCTGGTTCATGTCATGCAGCAGCTCCAGCTCCATTAGTTAGTTATGCATCACTTTCAGCATCCAACTGTAAAATAATCTCAAAAATAAGGAGTGTGTCTTAAAACCATAAGCCTTAAGACTGTGTCTATAAGGTTACTTTCCTCTCTTTATGCTTAAGCAAGTTGCAATTGCATTGCATGAAGGTTAAGGTTTCATTTCTTATTTTTACATCCAGAAGCTTAATTGCCTTTGGAAGAAAGTGGACATTGTCATGCTTTTACTGAACCTGGCACCTTAGGTGACTTCTGCTGGTCATTATTTAAAATACCTAGTGTTCTGTGGTGGGCAAAGTATTTGAGAGAAAAAATAGTAAAGGAAACAAATCACACTTATAATAGAATTAATAGGGACATTTTGTATAGCATAATTTTCATATTACAAAATTACAACTAATTTTGTAGTATGAAATTTGAATGTTGGAATGAAATGATCTTTATGGTCCCTTCCAACCCAAACCACTCTGACTCTAATCTTACAAACGTCCAGGAATTTCAGAATGTAACTGTTACATTTTGGAAGCAGGTGCTATGGTAATTACTTAAGTAACTGTAGTGTTCTACTAATAGCATGTATAATTGTTGAATTCCTTGTGTCTTAGAATGCTATCGTCACAGATTGTAGTAAATTAATTTGTAGAAAACAGTGAAAACAGGAATGTAAAGCAAAATAGCAAGATTTCTAAGAGTTGGATCAAGTTCTGACATGTCAACTTTGTGCATGACAGAACAGAGCAGTAGACACATGTTTTATTTATTCAAGAAAAATAACCATGCTTTGATCTCTCCGCGGTAGGTTTAACTTTAAATTAAAACAGTAGGTTTTCATTGTTTTTTTTTGTGATAACTCCTGCCAGGAACTGGGAAATGTGACACAAGTTTTGTATGAAACAAAGTTGAGGAACTTCCCAACTCAAGAAAGAGCAGGTGTATTCAGTGCTAAATTCTGAGATATCCCCAGATAAAATTCAGTTACTTTATACTTACATTGTATGTTTTTTCCAGGCTGGAACTTTTTATGCAATGGTTAGCACTGGTCCACAGTAGTGGTTTCTACAGCTATTATATTTGCAGAAATATCACAAACTGTAAATATTCACTCTATTACACTCAGTAACTGATTTCAACTGCCTTATTTAAAGGATAGAAAGTAACAAATTGTATGACATGAAGCTATTGTTAAATAACATCACTCCACTAACAGCAAGGATGCTTAAGAAAACACAAAGTAAATGTAATATTGCAGTGGGTTTTAAATTTTGACCCACTGCATGAATCATCGAGTCTTCTAGAATCATAGGATGGTTAGGCTTGGAAACGACCTTAAGATCACATAGTTCCAACCCCTCTGTCATGGTTGTGGCATCTCCCACTAGGTATCAAGGCCATATTAGCCTGTATTTGAACACTGCCAGGGATGGGGCATTCACGGCATTCACAGCCAGTTCCAGTGCCTCACCACCTTCACAGTAAAGAATATCTTCCTTATAACTAACTTAAATCTCTGTGATATGTACTGCTTATTAGGATCCAGATAGATCTGATTGCTGGTCACATACAGACTTGCACAGATTTGGAACTTAACTGGCTTCAGGGAGTTGCTAATTACTCAAATTAGAACAGATATCTTAGGATTCACTAGTGTGTTCATAGAAGACCAAATACATTACTGATTTGTGTCAGGCTCTGCCTGGTTTGTTGCAATAATGCAGGCTGCAAAATCAGCAGATTGTCCCCTGGGAAGAAGCCACAGTGATGGAAAACAGATGCATCCTCCTCTACAATAAATGACCAATGGAGGACAAAGCTGACATAATCTAGGAAGTGCATGCTGTGAAATGAACATACGTGAAGTAAAACCACTATCAAAACACTACAAGCCATTCTCTTATGATGGGAGCTCCAGGGGAAAGAAGCTATTTATATGTCAATATATCCTCAGCGGAGGACCACCCACCATTCCATTTTAAACTGCATTGATCTTTGCTGTCAGTATGACTGTATATCCTTGACCAGGCAACTAAGGGTATATTTGTTCCCTTAGTACTTTAATCCCTTGGTGTAATAGTTGTCACTGAAAGCTGTTTCCTTCATTTTGGAAGGCAAAGGTGAGAATGACACAAGACTAAGTCCCGTGACGCAATGTGCATTACATTGGCAGGGACTAATTATAGCACAGAGTAACTACCAGCTTCCTCTGCCGAGGACAGAGTACATGATCTCTGCAATATGACTGCACTCTGCTCTTAAGTTCTTCCTGTGTCATGGCACTACTGACACTGCAGCAAAACAGCAGTTTGTCATTCTTTCCCAGGCTGTTCTGTAACAACAGTGATGTGGAGATTTCTGAGCCTGTCTCTCCTCTTTTCAAGGTTAGACAGGTCTGGCATTTACAATAATGCACAGGTCTTCTCTGTCATCTCACAATAAAGAGGAGCAAAAAAACAAACTTAAACCCCAAAAACATCATGCCTCTTGAATTTCATAAAACAAACATATATGTAATGGATGGAGAGAAAAGCAGGGAAAAAGTGGCTATCTTGACTCCAAGGCAATGACATGGAATAGTACTACAGCAGGTAAACAAGGTTAATATAGCCTCTTTAATGCCTAGCTTAGTAATGCTTTTTCTTTTTTTTTTTCCAGGCACTCCTTGTCCTCTGGACTCAAGGTTAACTATAGCACAGTGCACTTCCAGACCTAGGTAGCTGGCTATTCCCTAGAAGATACGTAAGTTACTTCCTCACTTTACTTTTTAAGATATCACCAGACTTTTATAGAAATTCTGTTCTTCACACCAGTACAGGGCAGCTGGAAGGTCTGGAAATACTTCTTTGAAATCAGTTTCTTTTTTCCCTTTGAATCATCAGAGAAACCAACCAGCACAACAAGTAGGGTATAAACATAGCACCTCAAAGCTTACAAAGCTTACTTTACCAGAAGTGTGAGCCTAATGACTGTGAAAGGTGAAAATTATATTAAAAATAAATACATGGTAATTAAGAGGCATTCATCAGCATGCTAGGGGAGTGCTTTTGGAAACTAGTAAAAGATCCTAGTCGTTTACTGAAAATAAGTGTTGTCATAGATGTCTATAGTTAATGTATTAAGATGCTTGAGAATGTTTTAAACTGCTTCACCAAAAGGAATTTATTTTTGTAATTTTTTTTTTTTACACCTTTATATGAGTTATTTTGACAGCTCCAGGAGTAGAAATGTTGTAATTATTGAGAAAATGAGTGTGGTAGAAGTGGGTGCCACACGTAGTCCCTCAAATTGCCTGTCCAATATGATTTGATATTGTCAAATATCCTGAATGATGTAAGGGTAAGTGTATAATTTAGTTTCCAAGTTCCTGAGTCCTCCATGCCTAATTGCAACAGTGTTTGTTTTCCTAATATTGGAGCTAACCTGAGATTATAAAATCGTTTAATACAGGCAACAAATGGGAAGGAAGGACTAAGAAATTACCTTTTTTTTTTTGCTGTTAACTTGGATTCATATTGCTATTACTGAGAAGAGTAGCATCCTGGACCCACTGTCCTTAAGCCAGTGTTTTTCATTTGGTTTTCTTTTTCAAGATGAAAATTGCAAAAAAAAATAAAAGTTGCAGCCCTGATTGTCTTTATAAAACTGAATTGATACCTACTTGTAAAAGTGACAGATCTGTGTAATATTTCTTGAAAGGCTGAAAAGCATGCTTGACCTTAAGGAACAAAAGTCACCAGGAGCACAGAAGCTAGGGTGCCTTTGCTTTATAATTTGCACAATTTTCAACAACTTGCCAACACCTGCCTGTGATTCATGTGTGTGTCACGATCCACTCTTTCAGCAGCACTGCCCTGATCCATCCCCATAATGATGAACAGTGTAATAACTGGCTAATTTCAGTATTGGTGATTTAGAGTCATCAACAGTATTTCCCGAATAACGACATGACAGCAAAGAAGAGTAATATTCCTTCTAAGAGTTATATTTGCCTGTAATTACCTGAATACTTGAGGTCTAAGCAAGCTCTTGGACATCTTTTGGTTAACTAGGACATATCAAAAACTGGAAAGATAAGCCAAGATGAGGTTGTTCAAAAGGACAAAAAGAAAAGTAAAATGACTGCTAGTACCACATGATAGTTAGCTAGTTAAATCCATTGTCTAAATGCACAGCATATACTCCTGCCAGTTCAAAGGGAAACAGAACAAAAAACCCTGAAATATTTCTGTGGACTTTCTTATTTACTTAATTCTCTATTTTAAATTAATTCAATAGAGAGTCAAACAATTAAACCACAGCAATATACAGGACTATGTAATAATTTTCCCAGGAAAACAACATTATTTATATAAAACAGGGGGGAGAGGGAAGAGAATGTTCTACAAGGAAAAAAGCTTCAAAATGAAGTGACACAGTCAGCTTGCTACCTCTGCTGAAGTGTCATATTTACAAATATGTATCATACTACAAATATGTGAAGAATTCACCAGCAGGACTGCCTCAGAAGAGGGAATAGCCAAGAAGTGTACCTTTCTTTGGGCTATTTGGGATGTCAGTAGTTCAAAGGGCTCCTAACTCAGCTAGGGTTGCTGTCCCAGGTCTTCTGGAAACACTGGCTGATCTCTGTAGCAAAACCTCCCAAGACAAAAGATGGCTGTAAAATATGTCAATATAAGGTTCCCCGTCAGTGTCTTGATTAACTCAGGCTATTTCCCTGTAATAGTAATTAAACGATAGAAATTGTTCTTAGCATGCAGCAGGCCACATGCAAGGAAGCCTACACTTCAGTCAGTGCTGCATGTTGTGAAGTCTGAGCAGCCTTGCCTATACTAGGGAGCCTGTAAAATGTTATCTATCCTTATTAACTTTAATCCTTAACATTTTGTCTGGGTTAGCAACTTGTATAGTGTACTAGGTACACTGGTCAAATAATTTGTTGAACCCAAGACTCCTCAAAGGTTGAGTACATTTGCATCCTGGATCAAGCATTGGAGGAGCAACTGAATCTGGATGGTACAAATCTGACTAGTAATCAGTTATGTCAAAGTAATAAAACCAGACATATTTTGAAAGTGCTTCACGGAGTCCTTTGATGTGTCCTTTAGTAAACACAATAGGCCAAATTAAGTACTGCTGAAAAGTGCTGTAAGAGGTTGGTAATTTTCAGTAACAGTGTAACTCCTACAGACTTGGTATGCAGTCTGAACACAGCCTAAGGGTCAAAAAACAGGTATGACAAGGAAAAGCAACCACCTCTAAAAGGATGGGTGAAAGTAGGTCACCATTAAATCTTTCTGAAGAGATCTCCAACTGATGTACCCTGGCCTACCAAAACTGATAAAACTCTGCTTTGCTCCAGAGAGGGGTTTCACCTGCCGAATTCATCCTGTGTTATCTTATTTTAGCAACTGTGATTAATTATGCTGACCTTCACACCCCTATTTTAAGATGCAGTTTTACCGCATATGTTTAAATTATCCGTGTTTATTCAGAAATGTAAAGAATTCATGCAGAAGAAAAAAACAAAGACAGTAACTGCATGCCAACAAAAGTTTTCGTTTTTCAACGTTGGCACTGCAATTATGCTGTGCACGTGCTCATCTGACTTTCATGCTTCAATATCCATAGAGCTGAATCAGCACAGAAAATGAACATTTTTGTTGACGCAAACTGCTGCTGACTTGAAAGGAATATCTTTTTCATTTAGATCAAATGGCAGTTTTGCTGGGAAAAAAAATGAATGCTCTGTATGAATAGTAATAAATACCCTGCAGCAGTTTTCAGAGTTTTTGTTGTTTAGGCCTATGAAAATAGCATCATGCATTTTATATTGTCAAAACTTTCTTCTTGTCAAATAGCTGTTATTTTCTGTAAGGATCTCAAAAGAAGAGAAAAATCTCTATGTAAGTTTCTGAAGTATTTTACATCCTTGCGAATTCCACATGACCTTGTGCAAGCTGCAAAACCTTAGCATTATGCAATAAAGCACTCAAGCTTTTCACTGAGACTTATATATGTGGACATAAAAATTAGGTCTTACCAACTCCCTATATAAAGCAGCAACAACTTAAAATGGATTAATATAGGGACTTGGTGTCTTGCTTTGTGACCTAGCAGTAAAACAAGAGTACAACTATACAAAACAAACATGTGGAATAGCTTATGAATTATTTCAGTGAGAATGTCAGATAAGCTGTTGAAGAAACAATGGGAGACAAATAATTGAAAAGTTAGAATACTGAGACAAAGTTACTTTTTATCTAATACTCCTTAGAAAGGTACTGCCCAACATACTGATATTGGGCTGGACCCCAGATGTGGAAGGGTTTTGCTACCTCTTCTTCTTAACAGGTGTGATATGGCCCCAAGTGTAAAAGCCAGGGAACTGAGCACACAGTACAAAGGCTGTGACTGTGATCTTGCTGTCCTTGAAGACCCGGCTACACAGGAAGGTCTGCTGGCTTTTTGTATTTAAAACACAGATCAGGTGGAACCCAATAACATCCCTAAACCTGTTTTTCTTCCACTGTCATGTAAATGGCATGTAGGTTAGCAAATTCAGCTTTTTTATTTGTTGTGTTAAAAAAGGTAATGGAACATTATTACCACTTTCTTCTGTGATCTTACTATTTGTGGTCTGTGCTGAATCAAAAGGGCCCCCAATAGGGTAAGTTTTGGGCAGATTAAAGAGGGATTTGACTGCAAGCTTGATTTATGATAATTAAAGGAAAAACAAGTTGGACAGGATGCTGAAATTTGAGACCTGGTAATACACACAAAGAGAGGGAAGCTGTTGTTCATCTTCTTGGCACTTTGTTTTCCAGCAGCAGAAGCTGTTGTGTTTTGTCTCCTCCAAACAAGAAGTAATAATGATCTACTGGATGGACTAGTAAGAGTGCCTTGGTTTTGCTGAAATATTTTTTTTTTCCTTAGCTAAAAGGAGTTGGCTTTTTTTTTTTTTTTTTGACACACTGTGCATCTTGTTTCTCACTTTCCTGTCCATTTTTTAAAGCATCCTGTATGGAATGCTGCTTGGTGTCCAGGGTGCTTGGTTGCTCCAACTGTATCGAAGACAGGTCAAATAGCATGTTCAGAATGTAAAAAAGGCTGCTCTGTTGTGAGTGGAAGTGACAAACTGATATTCATGTGTGAGCATACTACACTAACCTCTGAACTAAGGCTGGTCTGCTCCTCCCTCAAGCCCTCTTGAAGCTGAAGTGCTATGACAATATATCAAGGCAATCTCCACTCATGCTTGCTCTGCTGGACCATCACAAAGCAGCTGAAATGGACTAGCCAATTCAGCCTTTGGAAGTTATTGGACAAGTGGCTGCATAGGACTCTGTAATGCCATCCTTGATAAACAAAATTCAAGGAGGGAGGTCAAGTGAGCTGGTCTGTTCTCAGTACTTCTGTGCAAACTGTTTCTTACTGTGCCGCATATACTGAGCTATTTTGCATAATAAACCACTGAACATCTAACCCAGCTTTACTACTGTATGAGGATTAGACATGGTAATACCTCTCTTCAGCCACTTCTGAGGATTAGCTTCAAAAATCAAATTAAAATGAGGCAAACCCAAATAGACTGGGTAGTTCCACAATAAGGTGCAATGCTCATATTCAGTAACCATCATCTGTGCCTCTTGCATTTAATATTACTGTGTGCAAGTAACATTATAGTACACCTGCTGTGTGGTAAAGGTGAGAAACTCTTTGTGTATGGCCCATCAGTATATTATGGTCACTAGGCCTTAACTGCCCGAGTATTCCTCCTTAAGTAAAAGATCTATTTGAATTTATTTTCAAACACTGAGGGAGAAATACAGGATTGTTACCTCACCTTTTTGAGGAAAACAGGAGTGAGGGTGAGCAGCAGAATGTTACCCAAGCAGGACTGTGTTCTGTGACTTGCAGAAGTGGCCACAGACCTGTGAGTGCACATCCTGTTTTTCACTCCTACACAAGTCAATATGTTTTATTCTTTTTCCCAACTACATTTAAGGATAAATGTTTAAGTTGTTGGATTTGGTTTAAAAGAAACAACCAGTGAGTGTAATAAGTTTGCCTAAAAAGGTACGCTAGACCAAAATATGCAAACCCAGTTCTGAGCAATGGCTAGAAACAAGAGCTATCCCAATACATTTTAAATTCTCTTCAGAGTCAAATGCTAATGCAGATAATTGCTTTTAACATATAACTGTTGAAAGGCACACAAACAGAAGTTGATTTACCGGATTAACAGTTCCTGTTGTCTAAAATTAGCAGGGAAAATTACACACTGTCAACAGTATGTTTGTGCTGTTCTGTGTTGTTTTCATTATACAGTAAAATGTGAGTCCCAAGCCAAAACAAAACTTTTTAATAGTCATATTAAGATGTCATTAATCTCAAATAATAATTAAAAAAGTAGAACTAGAATACTGTTAAGTACCTAAGTCTCCTGAGATGACAAACAAAAATGAAAAAGTTCAGGAAGTTCGTAACCAATTTATAAGGCAGAGGAATATGGCTGTGACAGAGACAAGCTGGTGATCTGGAGCAGTTTAACAGCACTTGCAACCTAAAGCAGGCAAGGAATGGCAAGGTGTTTTTTCAGCAATATGCTTGATTCAGATGATAGGAACATTAACAGATAGTTTGGGACTAGCCTTTCCAAATATGACACTCAGCGCAACTAAAATAATAAGCAGAAAATGAAGACAAGGAAGTGCTAGGAATGGTTTAGGTGATCGCAGAAAGATAAGTGGACATTGTAAGTACATGGCATTGCTTTCTTTCCCACCTTTACACGATATGAATGCTCAAAAACTATGACAGTTCCACTACAATGCTATTTGTAAAATAAAGAAAGCATTGCTCCCCTAATTCACTGCTGGCTGCTCTCAAGCTTCATACTGAAAACACACAATCGGGTTTTCTGAACATGCTGCCTTTGCCAGACAAACAATAATTACCATCCTAGACAGCAAGAAAACTTAACAGTAGCACAATAAAAGCACTGTAACGAATGCAAACTCTGTTCAGTGCAGTTGATGTAGCTAATTACATATTCATGCTCCCTGGATAGCAGATGTGATGTTTGTTAACAGGATGTATCTATCCCCTTGTTGCAGAAGGGCGGCCTGGCAGCCTTTCTCTGCCTGTTATGTTACAGAAGCAGAGCGGGATTCCTTCCCCCTGTACACATGCACACAGCTACAAGTAAAGCTACACAATTTATTACCTTGAGAGCCAGTTTTAAGTAATATTTGGTGATCCCGCCCCCTGCACTGGCAGTCTGTTGCTCTATTTTCCCTTTGATCGTCTTTCTCCCTAGACTGAGAAACTCGGTATGGTTTACTTGTCTGTGCCGGTACGCTCTCTTAAACCAAAGCGTCCAGGCCCGTCACTATCAGGCCAAGCCTGCGCTCCTCCCAGGTATTGCCGCTCCCCAAGACGAGAGCAGGCCTTTCGCTGCAGCACCGGCACTGTACCGATGGCTGCAAACCCTGTGGCTTCAGGGCTCTGCCGAGGCGCATCGCCGAGCCCCAGCGGCGAAGATGCTGGCGTTTCTACTCTCGAGGCCGATAAACGCCCGACCCTTCCTCCTCTCCACGCCACTGCAGAACCAATCCCTTCCAACCGCCCACCGAACAGCCACGCGGACACCGAGTTTGGCGAGGAGCAAGGGCCCGCAGCAGGCGCCTCCAACACCTAGCACATTACAGGCGATGCTCGGCCCCTAGCACGGTCCGACCGAGGACAGGCCGCGGACAAGCCAGCTCCCCCCAGTGCCACCCGCCGGCGCTGACAAGACTGCGGACGGCGTCGGCTAATGCGCGGAGGGATACCACGCCACCACATCACCGCACCGATGTAGATCCGGCCGCTGCCGCCATTTCGGGGGGGGGGTGTGGGGGACAGCTTGTCGTCAGCGGCCGCACCGCCGCGCCCAGGTAGCTACCGCAGACCCGCGCTTGAGATGCCGCAGCGGAACCCGCGGGCAGCCGCGCCCGGGCGGCGGCAAGAAGCACCACCGCCGAAGCACTGCCTTGGCCGAGGAGCCCGTCGGCAGCGCCAGAACCTTCCTTTCCCTGCCCCGCCCTCCGGCGAGGCAAGGAAAACACCTCTCGCGAGATCATCCCAGTCCTGACGCGGGCTGGGCCACAGTACGCACCGGCGGCGCATGCGCCCGGCCCACCCGGCGGCTGCCGCTCCGCCCCTTCTCCTTGGCCGGGGGGGGCGCTGGCGGCGGCGTGTCTCGCCCTGTCCCGCCCCTCCGTGGCTCCGCCTCCCGCCTTCCCGCGGAGTCCGGGCCTGGCCGGCGTCGGAGGTGCTAGGTTCTTTCGTCCTTTCTTTTTCTCGCGCGGGCAGCGCTTCTTTTCGCTTCTCTTCTTCCACCCTAGACGCCCTCCTCCCTCCCGGTGGTGACGGGAGGTGGCGGAGGAGCACCCCCCGGCAGCCTCTTCAGCACACGGCCTCCCTGCCCGCAGGGCTCCGGGCGGCCACCGAGCACCGGTCGGGCGCCCCCATCGGCTGTTTCCGGAGGAAGGAAAAGCATCTGCCCCCTCCCCCTCTCCGCCTTCCTCCCCCTCCTCCTCCTCGTTTGCTCCCTCCCTCCCGGCCCCCCCTCGGCGCGAGCGGAGCGCGGAGTCACCGCGGCGCACAGACGGGCCCGGCGGCGGCACTGGCACACAATGGCGCTGAAACGCATCAACAAGGTGAGAGCGGCGGCTCCTCCTCCGCCTGCCCCCGCCACCCTCCTCCCCCTGTCCGTTTTTTTTCTTTCTTTTTTTTTTTTTTTTTTTGGTTAATTTTTATTTTCCGTTTTTCCTTCTTTCCCGTTCCCCCCCCGGGGAGGAGAGGGGTACGGCTTCGGGAGGGGGGAGGGGGGGGGCTGTCCATCAGGGGTAAGAGGAGAGGCAGGAGGCCGGCGAAGCAAGACCGAGTAGCGGCCGGATCCTTCCGGTGAGGCCGTGGCCCGTCTGCGGTGGTGAGGCCGCTTTCTCCGGGCCTAGGCCCGGGGCCTCGGAGGTCTGCCAGGGCCACAGAGGGCGGACGCGGGGGGGACTCGGTGGAGAACGGGGCGCGGCTCGATTGAGGCTGGGGCGCAGGAGGCGCCGCTCCCGGGGACGCTCAAATGTCAGCGCAACCTGGAGCCTCCCCGGCTCACCGCCACTGTCGTCCCCCCGCTGCCGGCCGGCCCGGATGGTGCCTGTACGAGTGTGCCGTACCGAAACGGAGAAGGTTTCGGTCCGATCGCGGCCCTCCCCACGGCAGGCAGTCGGCCTCTCGGGCCGGTCTCTCTCCGCTGGCGTGCAACTTCTTTCCCGCATTGTAAGATGGCGGCGGGTTCGCCTAGTTGTGCCTCTTTCCGGGATCTCTCGCTTTCTGCAATAACATGACACACACACCACGCACGTCCGCGCTCCCGCCGGCTCCGGAGAGGTTGCCGCCGTGCCATCCTTTCCCCGAGTTACCACCTCCGCCCCGGGACCGCCTCGGCCCTCCACTCAGCCAGGGATCGCCGGCCGCCTCTCCTCGCCCCTCTCGCCGGGCGGGAGCGCGCTCCGCGCCGCCGCCTCTCCGTTGCACAATCGGAGCCGGGTGGAGTAACTTCGCGGCTAACTCGGAAAAAATGCCGAGGTGATGAAAGTTTTCTTTTTGTTGGGCTTTTCGATTGTTGGTTTTGGTCCGTTTTGGACTTGGTTGGGTCGTGTCCCCCCCCCCTTTTTTTTTTCTTTTTGGGGGTAGTGGGGGTGGGGTTTCTGTTTTTCGTTCTTTTTTCAAATCTCTTCCAAGGAAGAAGGCTGCCGACGTGAGACTGCGCTTGGGGCAGCGATTAGGGTTTCTCGGCGGCAGCACTTCGGGTTCGGGAATCGCTGAGATGTAATTGCAAACGCCATGGAAGCGCAGTGGCGTTACCGGGAAGTCGCTGTTGATCTGTGCTCTTTCGCGAGCTACGTGGAGCGTTTCCGTATTTCAGGAGCTGAGAGGAGTTGCTTGGACATCTCTTGGCCTGCCAAAATGGCAGAAAGTCAGCGTGTCCTAAAATCGGTCAACTAAACTTCCGTGCACAAAACACCTTTTAGAGGCACTGTATGAAATCTGCTATTTGCCTTACTGTGTTTTTACATCACTTTGGCAGTGCTTGTGGGCTTATTTTAGTCAAATAGAGGTTATTTTTGATTTATTAGTGAAAGGATAGTTCTGCCATCCCTGAAAATTTTCAACCTATTCTGGATTAGTGCTAACTAAGATAATTGTCTTTGAATTATGGCTGTGCTCTCACAAGAATTTCAAAACAATTCCTTTTGAATCTGCCATCAGAACTTGTTCCCCTGTTAATACATCCACTAATGTGGATGATATCACTTGAGTTGAAACACAGCTAGGATACTCCCTGGTATGCTTTGTCATCAACTCATGCTTATGAAACACACTCAGGCACTGCAGGTAAGAATTTACTGTCAAACATGAACCGAGACAAACCCCCACTTAGGTAGTCATCTGGTGGTCAGAACCTTAAAGCGATTCAGCATGGCTGAATCAGTAAGTCATCTCTTCAAGGCCTTGGCCTGTTGTGTATGGTGTCTTGTCCTTGCAGTAGTTACTTACTGGTCTTTACACTCTACAGTACTGTGTAGTTTGAAGCTTCTTCCTTTGCCCAGTGCTTGGGTTGGGGAGGGGGATTTGTTTGTTTTAATTTGGGGTTTTTTTGGTTGTTATGGGTTTGGCTTTTTTTTTTTTTTTTTTTTTTTTTTTGAGAGAGAGAGGTGTATTTTTAATCAGTTTACACCGTTACAAGGTACACTTCCAAATTCATATGTGGCTTACAGTTTTGATTTTGTATTTGCCAAGCTGGAAAGTGACATTTTGCTAAACTGAAACCACTGCTTCCAGGTTGCTTTCTTCCCAAGCACGGTTTCCAATACGAGTGTTTACTGGGATTGAGGCTGAAATCCAAAAATAGCAGGGCCAACTTTGCAACAAGACAGTTGTGAATTTAGACTTTAATCCTGCGAACTACTAAGACAGAGACGGGATCCCCTGTCTTCCAGTCATAAGGTCACAAATCAGACCTTGAAACTCTTCACTTCCTTGTAGTATGCTGTTGGCACTAGATCACAACAGGCTAAAGAGAGATCAGGACCCCAGAACATTGTAATCACACACAGCTGTTGTAGTCCTACTTGCGGTGTTACCTGTCAGGACTAGAATTTGTTGTCTTCTGCAGCAGATGACATCCCAAATGCATCAGTGAAGGGTTTTTTCAGTCTATTTGGCTGAATCCCTCTGTCAAATGTACTTATCAAGCAAACCAAAATTTTTTCATTATACTGTATAAATCAAGACTTTCAGATTGTGTTAGTGTGTGTAAATTTAATCTGAAGTATGTTACACATTCAGGATGCATCAACTCCTACTTAACACGTAACTGGTAAATTCGACTTCTGGCTTGCGAATGAAGCAGATGAGTATTTGTGTGTTATATATTGGGTTATGTACTTCTGTAACACCCTTTCTCAAGTACTCTCCAGACTGAAGTAGTTGTCAGGTACATAGCCATTCCCAGAGAGTTTATGTTATACTGGAGCTCATGGTCACATCTGTGCCATCTGCTCAGAGGGCAGCCTGCATTTGATTGGCAGAACTCTGCTTTTATTTGTACGGCTTGCTTTGTACAAGAGTGGCAGTTGTTTTATTACAACAAACAACTGCTTTTGCAATGGAATAATATGAACCTACATCTCAACTGTTTCCTGAGGGTGAATTTTTTTCCTCAACTTTTTTTTTTCCCCCAATTTTCAACATACTCATATTGATTTATGAGCTTGTGTCTAAATGCTTGACACACGCTTGTGGCATGTGGTATTGGTCTGAGGTGTTGAGTGGTACCTGCTAAATGCACATCCTGTAATTGCTGCAGCATGTTGACACTTCCGCTTCAAATGATGACGATGACCTGGTAGCAGGGAAACATTTATGTAGGAGTACAGAATTGGGAATGCGTAAAATTGAGAAAACATGGGGATGTTACATCATCGATGCACATCCTTTTTATCACTGCTATTCTCATCCATTGGAATGAGGTAGTATAAAAGGTCGGAGTGTTGGTTTTGATAGGCTAAAAGTAGAATTAATACCGGAGATCAGTAGAATTGATGTAGGAGATGTATGCATGAAATGTCTCATCTGAAAATCCTAAAAAAAAAACTTGTGTCAACTATACTTTATGTCCATTTGGTTAAGCAACCTGGCATCATATGTCAGGGTATTTTGGTAGAAAATCTTAGGTGAAGTTGGCATCTGGGAAGCTAAGGGCTGAAGGTGGCAAAACCATTCATTGTTAACTTTAGTTCATGTTGAAGGCTTCCACTGTCCGTGGCAGAGTGGAGAATAACTATTTTCCTCAGGGCTATGGCCTCCAGTGCTACTCCTACCTATATAATTAATTGCAGCTTTAACCCCATTTCTGCAGATGCTCATAGTAAGAAATTCTGCCAACCCTGATGAAATTACGGTTTTTTGAGATTGGAAGTAATATGCAGCAATGAAGGCAGCATGGAATTCTTTATTAGTTTAACCAAAGATGTAGCTTTTGTAAAGATGATTAAATTAAAGAGTTCTAGAGCTTGCTTATTTTTGTTTCAAACTGCTACTTATTTCCTTTAAACTTAGTATGAAACTAAAAAAAAAGGCCAGTGAACTAGAAAAGCTCTTTGGGATTAGGTTTTCTTCTCTGGATGAACTTACAATACTTTATTTTTGCAGAGTCAGGGATTTAGTTTGCTGGGCTTACTCGAAAGAGTTCGATAACTTGAAGTTACATGATTGATCTTATGTGTTGAATGAGTATTTAGAAATAAGACTGGAGTTGTCTGTTCAGGGGCTCAAAGTTAATCTCAACTAGCTAATGAAAAACATTTCGTGATCTTAGTTAAAATGCTTTAAACCTTTATGAATACTCTCTGTATGTATTGAATTTCCAGTCTTACTTCAGTTATTTCACTATAATTATCCGGGGGTAGACCAAGTCTTGCCTCAAGTAGACACTGCAGTGCAGCTATGGCACTCACTGGCTAGAAAGGTCATGGTGAGCCAGAAGGGCAGTGGTTTATTTTAAATATTCCAATGTCCATAATGGAGTTTGGGAAGCACTAGTATCGAAGAACTTCAGTCTTGTTTAAAAGGCAGAACAAAATTATTCAGCATCAGATGGAAGCTGTCATCGCTTAAATTCTGTTTAAGATTTAGCTTATCCAAATGGTCTGAAGTTATGTTTATACTATGAAATGAATATCAATAAAATAGAAAAATTGCTTCTTAATTAGGTAGGTTTGATACTCATACTCAAGTCCAGCATTTACTATTATGGTCTTGGGCATGTTTAAAGAACTGGTTATTTTTAATGGGAGGAAAATTGATGCTTCCTTAACTAGAAAGTTTGGACAGCAATAGCTCAAGATTTCTCCTGTTAATTGGGCACTAGGCTTGTGAAGCAAGTTCCCAGTCAGCACAGATCTTTAAATATGTGCATCGGAATGAGGAGAGAAGGGGATTCTAATCTCAAGTAATCTGCAGGACTTCAGAGATCAATATTCCATTAGATGGGTACTTCTTGAAAACCTTAATAAAAACAGAGTTCTCCAGTATGTTAAGGATTTGAGTGGGATAATGTACAGGGTAAAAGGTTGCCCAGTCAACGTTTTCTTTATGATCATTCCAGCTTTTTAAAGGTTTGCTTTTGAAAGTAAGCCAGTGCTTTTGCTATTATGCCCTGTGTGAGTTTCTTCTACAGAAGAGCTGATGTAGAGAGCTCAATAGAATGAGCTCCGTTCAACAGCCTCCCCAGTCTGTAACCAGCTCTGGAGCACTAATGCCTTTCTTTGTGCACACACATCAATGGAGGAAGGAGGGGGGAAGGATGTAAACAGCTGTAAGTAGCAGCTGCTGAATACAGAGCAGTAAACTGCCTCTTGCCAAAGGCATCTCTGTCCCTTGTGGAGGCCACCTCTAGCATGGCTTCATTCCTACCTGGGAATGTTTTCTTTGTATCCCCTGGGTTGAACCGTTGAAGGAGAGAAAGAGTGGAGGTTCTTGACCATGTCTGAGATGTGAAGTGACAGCTGGTAAGGAGTGGAAAAGGATAGAGCTTTTGTGTAATTCAAATTAGGGCATTGATACACAATCTCCAGTAATTCTTTGTTGCAAATATTAAGGTCCTGCCACTTTTAACTCTCTGCCCCGTGTTTTTTGCATAGGTCCCTCCCCTGTACATCAGAGCTGGCAGATGAGGGGGTGTGATCTGCCCTTCAGCAAGAGGTCTAGTATTTCGTTATAAGCTGACTTCTGTTGATAGTTCAGGCTATGATGTTGTAGTTTACACTGGAAAGGCTGAGTGACAGGCATGTTTTCTCTCCTGTGACTGATGTGATGAAGTTACCAGCCAGAAAAAATAAATTAGTGTGAGAAACGAAAGGAGCAGCGAGAATGTAGATATGATTGCAGTCAGCAATGCGTTTTATACGTAGTTGCTTTTTGTGAAGTTGGCTTTACCAGAGGAGTCTTCAAAACTGTGTTGCATTGCTCATGCTGGACAGTTTTGTAAGCTTCCTGAATCTAAATTTGACACCTCAAACTCAAGTACAGGAGCTTCTATAAAAAAGCTTTTTATTTCAATGGGCACTTCATGGGGCAGTGAATGTGGTAGGTAGTATCGGGGAAGCCTTGCAACAAAAAATTAGTTAAAATTACGTTCACAAGTTTGTGTTTATGCCTTTGGCAACCCTTCATAAACCACTTGGATGTAGATGAGATTTAATGCTGAAAAATGAGCCAGACAGCATTGCAGGATGTAGGACTGAAAGCTAAAGAGGTAGAGGGGATTTTTATGTATTTTGTTTAGACATTGTTCAGAGCCTTGTTACCGACAGTAAACTTCAGTATTAAAATTCCAAATACAGGAAGCCTTTGTTCTGAACCTCATGCCTTTGAGATGCATGATATGATAGACATATTAAAGATCTCCTGCAGCTTTTTCCCATGTAATTGTAATGTTTTTTTTTACTATGGTTTTAAGAAAGCAAGATGGGAGGATTGCAGACTGCTTTGCAAATGTTAGGGCCTAGTGGAAAAAGGAGGAGACAAATGTTTAATCCTTTCCACAAGCATCTGGACACCAGAGTTGCAAACTGAACTGAGCACAGATGCTAAAGAGCTTTAGGTTCTTCCAGTGGAGGGCATGAGGACTGTATTAGATGCTCAGTGAACTTTCTAGTTTATAGAGAAAGCTTACTTTACTTAGGTTGGCTATCACTTCTGTGAGCTTTTTTAGGTTTCTAGTAAGTGTGTGTCCTGCTCTTGTGCAACAAATATTTCCCAACATTTGCTGGCCTATTTAAAAAAAAAAAAAAAGCCAGATAATTCTCTAAATCGGATAACTGCAAAATTTGTTTTTCCTTTTAACCTTAGGTTTAATTTCTTCTTTGAATAATGTAGAATCTCCTGAATGACAGTTTGCCAGATGAGCAGTGGCTCCCTTCCTAATTCAGATTGTTGTCTGTTCATAAATACAATTTAAAACGCGTTTTCTTTAATTATATATATTCAGCATTTTAAAGATTTGTAGAAATCAGTGTTGTCTAGATAGCCAAGGTAGAACTCAACTGTAAGAGCAGCTGCACTCCAGAAACAGGCTTTGTTTGTGTGTTTCCTTGGGGCTTTTTATGCTCTCTTGGCTCAGTGTGAGCTGTTTTGTGTGTAACTACCTAATCCTATAGACAGCCCTTAGTTTTGTATCTCTACCACTAGCTGTTCAAAACACAGAACCATTTTGAAGGGTAATTATGCACAGTAGCATAATATGGTGGGGTCATTATTCAGTTGTAGATAAGCTGGTATAATCATCCCCAGATAGTTGTGTTCATAGACTGTACCCCTATATGGTATGTTGCAGTAGCATTCACATGCATCTTTAGATTTGCATAAAATGTGGACTGGTAAAAGACAAGCCTGCTTTTTAAAAAGGAGGGATGATTTTCACTTTTTAAGAGGAGAGATGAGAGTTCACTAGGTTAAATAATTAAATTTCAGAATAACATGTCAGACTACGTCTGAAAATGAATTCATCACACTGATTACAGATGTGTTGTTAGAATATTAATTTGGTACATTTCTCTTATATGATACTCCTTTCCATACATTTTGTTGTGAACGTGGAGAGTTCTTGTACTTCTATTCAGAAAATGCAGACTTACCGAGGTTAAGTTATTAAGGCTACATGTGTTTTTTACAAAAACCTTGTTCTTTATTCCCCCATCCCTCAAATTACTGTTTGGCGAACTCTAGGAGGCCTCTATCACGTGGAGTCCTGGGCAGCGCACAGAGGTGCTACTTCTGTTTGATGTGTCAAGTGCTGGTGGCTGAGGTTCCACTGTATGTGTCCTTGGCAAGCTGTGGGCAGGCTGTAGGAAGGCTATCAGCATAACACTGCCAAACCCAAGCATCTAACAAGTGTTAATCTATGAATTAATCTGTGTGAAATTGTCTATTACAATGCCAAACTCTCATTCCTGAGTGGTAGTCATCAGCCTAGAATGCCTTACTTTGAATATAAACTTCTTTCCAAGTACATCACTTCACATTTGTCTATACTGAATTTAGTGTTCCTTTGTTTTTCTTTGTTTTCCTTCTGTTTTGTTCAGCTAGGTGCATCTTGCAGTTTCTCTTGTGGCTGATTTACACTAGTTGCCTTCTCTGAAGACTGCATTGTAGTCCTGGGTCATAGAACGGAAGATCATTGTGGCTCTTTCAGGGAAAATCTCCAGTATGCTTAGTTTCAGGGTACAGTATTCAAAAGCTTGTAAATGCCAAGATTAAAATACCTGGTAATTGAATGGATGGGTGGTTAAGCAGTGCTTCATGTTGCTTTCAATGTACTTCAGTCAGTGTGCACAGCCCTTATCCTACACTGAGCATGTGTTTTTAATAGCACTGTTAATTTCAGGGAATGGTATTTGTCATAATACCTTGGAATTGATGTGTGCTAAGCAGATTTTTTTGAGTAAGACTGTTACTGTGGGTTTTGATTACTCTGTGGGGAACAAGCTGTACCTTTGAGTTCAGAGCATAAATATGCGTGTGTAGTTGCCATCCTTTTTGTGCTGAATGACTTTAGTGGGTGACCAGGAAAAGCGAAGCTGGTAACTGAGCTCCCTTTCCAGTTGCATCTGTCCAGCTACAGAGGTGAGCTCTGCAAAAGGTTGGAATACAGCAGAGAGACATTTTAGCTGTGGTAACTCTGAAACTTGCTGAAAACTATTGCCAACATTGTACACCTTCCAAATTTTGGAACAGAGGAGAAGAGCTGTAGACAATAGTCTCATTCACAAAGGGCTTGTGTACTGAAAGGTGGGTTCTTTGAAAAGATATCATGTGGTCATCTGAGTAGTTGTATCACTGTCCAAGCACATGCAGTAACTAACAGTTGCACAGCAGTGTGGCATTACCTTCCTTGAGAGGCCTAAAACATGAATATTTCTAAGTTTTCTTTTATTATGCAATTACAATATTGTTGCTAGATACTGTACAAACAATACACGGTGTGTAGCCTGAGAAGTCCACTACTAAAGGCTTGAGAAAGGAGAATTGTGAAAAGTAGAACAAGCAGCATTATCAAGTTAGGGACAGTCACAACTGTTACATTCCTGGTCATGTTTTGGGTTTCTTAAAAACTGTCCTGTGCTTTTTGACCCTTGCTGTTTTGTTTGACTGCCCTTCATATGTTTTCTCCGCATATTTGCTCTAGTGTCTTTTTGTAACAGGAACCTACATATTTCAAAATTATGCAGTCATTATACATTTTTTTTTCCATTAAATAAATGTTATCCAGAAGGCCAGCTTGTTTGAAATGGATAATTTTCTACTGTTTTCACTGGTCTTGTGATATGTATCATGCCACTGCTTCCTTATTCAGCTTAAAAATCCACATTTACTGTTCTTTCAGACTGTTATTTTCTGCTTCCAGGAGTAATTAATTTTCATGCTGAAACGGATGTTGCAAATGCAGGTGTGTGGGATGAGGCAGTAGTTCTTTGCTGGTTGACACTTCTTAATCTTCAAACAGGCTTAAATGTTCTTCCCCTCCCTTTATAGCTGCTTTCGATCCTTCCTTCTTTTCTAAAGCTGTTTTCATCTGTGAGCTAATGAGTAAGACTAATGCAGTGGTGAATTTTTTGATGGTTAGAGTTGGAAATATCCTGTTTGACACAGCATCAGACAAGGACTCTAATAAATGTTGATTTTTGCTTGGCTTAAATATTCTTTATTTTCTTTAATTTGAACTTAAGATTTTATTTATTTAACCTTTCCTGCCCTCCAAGGCAGAACTTGAAGCAAATCAACCCCATTTTTTTCTTTTGTGCTTTCTGGATTACAAACTAAAAAGTTGCAATAAATGATTTTAACATAATTGTTACAAATCAATATTAAATTTAACTCTGAGTTTATGCCTGTGGAGGAAAATTAGCGATCTTCTGAAGCTCTGGTGGGAGTGATCCTCTGCCACTCTGTATTTAAGTCAGCTGCTACTAGCACTAAAAATGAGCTCAGGCTATTTCCAGCTTAAACTAGAAAAATGTAGCAAGAGTACCACAGGGAGTATGAATGCTGACAAATGGAAAGGAAGGGAGCTGACGCAGATGCTGCTCCATTTGGTACCTTGCAAAAGGCAGTTTGGTGGGCATCAGGCTGTCATTTCTTACTGAATTTGCTGAGGCCTGAAAACATCTGTGAGAAAAGCAACTAGTTCCTGTAATCCTTTTCCTTCACTGTCTTGCTCATGCATATTTGGGTGAGGTATCCTTTGTAATTTTTCAGCTTTTTTCCTCCTCTAAATGGCTTCTGTAATCTTCTAAATCGCTGCTAGGAGGGAGTTATTAGAGAGTTTTTAGCAGCTTTTCTGTTAAAAAAAAAAAAAAAAAAAAAGGCACTTTTGCAGTTTATAATGGTATTTTATTCCTGCATTCACACTCACAGGTCATTGTTTTGGATCATCATAGAATAGTTAGGGTAGGAAAGGACCTTAAGATCATAAAGTTCCAACCCCCCTGCCATGGGCAGGCTCCTCACACTAGACCATGTTGCCCAAGGCTCTGTCTAGTGTGGCCCTGACTTGACAGGGATGGAGCATTTACCTCTTTGGGCAACTGGTTTCAGTGTCTCAACACCCTCACTTGAAGCATAGGTGTGTTTTCTGTTAGTTATTATATTTATGAAAACCAAGCAGATTAGTTAGCTTCTATAAACATTTTTTCTTGAAAATACTGGTTTAAGGTTTTTTGTTAGCTTTTTGATGAATCTCTAGAGAAACAGAAGAGAGAAGATTAAGAATGGGACTATTTCAGTAATAAAACTACATCTTTCTGCTACAGACTTTATGTGAAACTGGCAGAAGACCCTGGTGCTGAATTTGTGTTAGAGCAGGTCTGTCTGCTGCAGTTGCGAATACTGTTGCTGTATTTCCAGACTGTTGGAAAATCCTCTCTCAGTTTTCCAGAACTGTTGCAAAATTGTATGTGTATTGCTTCCTGTATATACTGTGTTGCTGTGGTCCTCTTAACAGTAGCATTGATTCTTGCTCCTTAAAGAACATTTAAATCTATAACATGCGAAGTGACTAATCATCCTTGTAGAGAGGTAGTAGCTGTCACAACTTTATATTTGGAAACTAGGACACAGAAATGGTGATCTGCTGGAGCTATACCGGAAACCTCTGGCAGTGCCAGAGACCACTAGTCACGGTTGTAATTCAAGACTAATCCTTTCCGATAGGCATATAACGCATCACTCTGAACCAAATTCGATTTTCTGTTTCTGTGCAAAGTCATTGGAATTTGCTGCTTGGGAAATTTATTTATTGTCTTTAGGCCACCTGTAAAGTGAAAAACTATAGTAGCTGACTCCAAGGAAGTGTGGGTTCTGCTTTGGGGGGGTTTTAAGACAGCGTGGAATGCAACTTAGTGTGCTTCTTGGTAAATGAAGGCACTACTGAAACTGAACGTAAACAAAAAAAGTAAAATGGAAGTAAACCAAAAAATCAGTATTGCAGCAGAAGGAATATTAGAAGCATAAAGCCCTTATGTATTGAAACTTTACAGAATACTTAGATCCTACAATTCTAGTTAACCTCTGTAAAATGAAACTCAGCGGGTTTTTTACATCCTTGGTGAGAAATGGGAGAAAGCAGGGGAACAGTTGAGCTGGTTTCTTAAAAATGTACCGTCTTTAATTGACTCATGGAAATGGTGGAGCTTGGTTTGATGTCAGGAGTTTTTCAGGTGAAATATTTTCCTCTTGCGGAGTCGCTGCTCTTGATTGCTGAGCTGAGAAGGAAGGGTACTTTGTGTTTCTGCTGCTGAGTGGGAAGCTTTAAAAAAGTCAAAATAAAAAAAAACAGCTCTTCCCTTTCGTTGAGTGAAATGCTTCAACTATGCTCTGAATGTCACAGCCCATGTGCCTCTGCCTGTTTAGTTGACAGTTATTCCAGTTTGCCTCTTGGATTCAGCAGAGTTGTAGCTTTTAGAAAGAGGCACCTTTTAAAGTTACGCAGGGAGGACTTTTTGCTCCCTTGTTGCAAAAACCTCCCTCCTTCTGTGTAGCTGGGAAGTGCCACAGGCTTACCAAGGAGGTGAAATAGGCCTGGTGTTCTGTAAGCAGGCAGAACTTAGCCAGCATTTGTTTCACATTAGTGTGAGTTCTTCCACAGCACTTCACACTCTACTGCATCTAATAGCTTTGCTCCAAGCATTATTCTTCTGACTGTAGTATCTAAGAGAAGCCTTATTTTTTTTTTTAACTTAGTGGGTAAATTACTTGCTCTGTAGTTGAAATATGAAGTGCTGTATTATGTTCCTAACTTTATCTGTGTTTGAAGTGCTTGGAACTGCATCAAATTAGGGTTGTTTGGGGTTTTTTTATATAAGTGTTTTGGGCCAGACAACATTTCAGTCCTTTAGCTTATGAAAATCACTGCTTGTTTGTTCTCTAGAACAGTTCAAGTGGTTAAAAGGGGTAATTCTGGTCAGTATTTTGAAATTGCTAGAGACTGGAATGTTGAAAGTCCCGTGTTTCAGCTTGTAAATTATTCTTAATTTACTGACGCAGAGTCTTCCATATATTTTTCACCAGAACTTAGTAAATTTAATGTTTTAAATTTGCAGTCCTACTTATGTTTACTTCTTCCAGTTGAATTTGCATTTTCTAATTTAGAGAGACACTGTAATTTTCCTGCTGAGTTAACATACTTTATCAAGTACCGATTTCTTGTTTCTTTGAAGACAGTAGTACCTTTTGAAAAGATCTCTAATGCGCATACCTCTAACAGTCTGCTTTATGCTGATTTTTTCTTGTCTTCATGCTACTAATTTTTGTAATTTTAGTAAAATCTATGAAGATCCTTTTCACAGTTCTTAGTTTCTGTGTTAGTCCTTAAAAAATAGGATCTGTTCTTCTTGCCTGATTACATAATTCAGTAATAACTGTACAGGTACATTAAAACAGTAATGTTTGTGTCTTTGTGCTTATTCTGTTGCTACAGTTTATTTTAAGGGACAAAATACCTTTTATTTACTCTTAGCTTTTGAAATGATTGCTCCTTCTTAAAACTGGATAATAGATTAAAAAATAAGCCTGAGTAACAAAATTTTCTGCATTTCTTAATTGGGGGGAACCAAAGCACAACTCCCCAAAAATCCACACAAAAACATGAAAAGAGCTTTCTGTGTGAAGGTTATTTTACATTTACTGTTTGCCTTTGCATGGATAATGTCCTTTCCAGAGGGTGCTGAACAACATATGAACCTAGTAAGTGATATTTTATGGCAGAAGTATGTCTGTCATGGGGACCCTCAGTGATAACTGCAGAGTGTAGAGAAATGTACTATAAATGGATTTACTGTGTTCATTTCGAAAGAGCTGTTGCCCATGCTTCCAAATAAAAGCAGCAGTGAAAAGAACTGTAGTAGAATCATTGAATAGTTAGGGTTGGAAAGGACCTTAAAAGATCATCTAGTTCCAACCCCCCTGCAATGCCCAGGGACACCTCATACTAAACCATGTCATCCAAGGCTATGTCCAACCCAGCCTTGAACACTGCCAGTGATGGAGCATTCACAACTTCCCTGGGCAACCCATTACAGTGCCTCACCACCCTTACAGTAAAGAACTTCTTCCTTATATATCCAATCTAAACTTTCCCTAAGTTTGAACCCATTACTCCTTGTCCTCTCAGTACAGTCCCTCATGAAGAGTCCCTCCCCAGCATCCCTATAGTCACCCTTCAGATACTGCAAGGCTGCTATGAGGTCTCCATGCAGCCTTCTCTTATCCAGGCAGAACAGCCCCAACTTTCTCAGCCTATCTTCATATGGAAGGTGCTCCAGTCCCCTGATCATCCTCGTGGCCCTCCTCTGGATTTGTTCCAACAGTTCCATGTCCCTTTTATGTTGAGGACACCAGAACAGCACACAATACTCCAAGTGAGGTCTCACAAGAGCAGAGTAGAGGGGCAGGATC
>JASSUY010029220.1:0-12568 GCA_032466535.1 Forpus xanthops
AAATTTACCGCAAGCAGAACAGGATGGGCAGACAAGGAGCATCCTAAGCTAGCAGATGTTCGGGAGTCACTGACTCCAAGCTAACCGGTAATTAGAAGGATGGTAAGAAATAATTCACTCATGTTAGTTATCACACCACAAACTTACAACACAAACATTGTTCTCTACCTTAGACTTAAGTCAAGTGTCTCTTAATCCTATGCTTTCCAGGCACTTGCTCTCTTTATATCAGGTCCTTCCTCAGGCCTTTTAGTGAGCAACTGAAAACCTGGCAGATATATCACTGAAGCATTAGAGATGCTCTGGGCTAAAGTGAAGATGCAGCCAGATGGAACTGCCTACAGACAAGAGTAAAGGCGGCCTCTTTAAAAGCAGCTCCACTACCAAGATACTTTATGCTTTTTACAGCCACTGAAGAATCCTGAAGGAATCTTGTTTCCAGGAACAGCAGTTTGATACAAGTGCCTGCTAGATGCTTTCCCACCAGTCAGCATTCTGGCTGACTAGGGCTACCAGAGCTCAGCTGAACACCAACACACTGGAACATGCCTGGCCAACACTGAAAGCCTTTACAAATTCCCTTTCCTGTCTTCTTTCAAGTAGTGTGATACCCTCCCTTCCCCACTAAGATTCAGAAGAGCTAAACAGACTGTTGCTAGACAGATTAAGCAGACTGTTAACTAACATTTCTTGGACTGGTTTCATTTAGTTGTACTGCCTCCTTGAGGAATACAACTTTAAGTCACCTAGACAAGAGGAAAGCAGAACATCACACTTTCAAGTACTGTGTCTAGGCAGATGGGAGAGTATTAAGCCTAAACTGCTACTTTAGGGCCTCCATAAAGTTACATAGATACAAGTATTTTAAGGCCACACCAGCACTATGCCTGATGCCCTTAGGCACACAAAGCAAGGCATCACACCACTTGAGACTGGCATCCAACCAGCCCAAGCTTACCTCAATGCAGAACCTCCTATTACATTCAGTGGTACATCACAAGAGAAGCAAGGCTGAGATCATCTTGATGTATCACTCTGTACTTATGGCTATTTAGAAGAACCAACTCAGTCTCAGACCTCAAACCACAGAGGGAATAATGAAGAATTAGCCAAGCACTTCAAGCACTGAATCTTAGATTTAGATGCAGCCAGGAGAAAGTGCAGTTATCACCAGAGTCATCAGGAGCTTGGCAAAGCCCACCACAGTTTTGCTGTCAAGCAAATATCCAGTATGTTCTTATCTCTAAATAAAGAGGGCACTCTGACATGTTCCATAACAAGGATGCTTAAAAGAACATTACATGGAAGCCTTTGGTGCAGATCCCTCCACCTTGCGCTAGAGCCAGCACCCAGGCCAGGATTTGGTTGGCTGGTGAGTATACAAAGCAGCAAGTACTGTTTACATCATGTCCCAACAGGAATTTCTTGGCTGGAGCCTTCAATGGAATCTGACCTTTTCATGGGATAATACTTGGCTCATACGCTAAATTTAGAGGTACTGTGAGGTAACAGGGACAAAGTTCATAGCACCAGGCACCACCCACACTGCCAGAAAGGCAGGTGCCTTTAACTGGAGATTTCCTTCCTGCACTGGTTTTGAGAAGCCCTACACCTTCAGAGCAGAAGCCAAGTACCTAAGATGGGTGTACAAACCAGCTTGCTTATGAAAGCACCTGAGAATAATTCTCTAGCCATCAGGGTCATAAGCTCTTCACGTTTTCACTTCCCCAAGAAGGCTAATTTAAAGAGCCTTGGATTTCACTTCCTTCCAGCAACAGGAACTGCTTTTGTTTCTTCACAATATCATTTGAACTGATCAAAATGGTTCCACTGCCTAACAGGCAGACTTTGTGTATTACCTAAGAACGTTGTTATGTAGACTCCCTGTATGCTACCTTATCTGATTCCCCTGCTTATTTCAGATGGATTGGAAAACACTGAGTTAGTTTTTATTGCACATGCCTGATACATAAGATTAAGCTAAAACTAGGCTCTGATGACTCCATACAAATCAGTTAATTGCATCTTATCTTAAAGGAAAGACTCATGTTATTTAAATCAACAATTATTTAATTACTGCAGACTCTTAGGACTTTGTCCCACTCTAATCACTGCCTTACGCAACCACAGGGCACAGCTTCAGCCCCTTGTTGAAGGGCGATATCCCTCAGTGATACAGTTTAGGGGTGGTCTTGGCAGTCCTGATGTAAGGGTTGGACTTCATGATCTTAAAGGTCTTTTCCAACCTATCTGATCCTATGATAGGTCAAGCTTACTTTAGGTACTGAAAGAGATGAAATACTGGCTAGCACATTTCCACAGTCTTACAGTATTAGCAGGTGTCTCTTGCCTACCACATAACTGTCAGACGACAGCATTAAGCTCAAGGAAGGAAGTGGAATAAATACACTACAGGGAACCTGACAACTCATGCTCCATAGTTATGGAACACTATTAGCATGAAGCCAATGATATCCAAGTCAGCCAATACAAACTGCATTACAGACAAACACCCCCATCCCCAAAGGACCCTGCTCTATTCCTTCACTATATTTTGAAACATCATACTGTTAAAGATACTCCAAACCTTCCCTCCCCATGCCCACAGCCACAGAACTCAGATATAGATATCCTAGGAACAGCATAAGATCCAAGCACATCACAGCTGTGTGCTCAGCTAAAGGGTACACAGCCAAGGAAGTGGGGAGCTTTCCCCACACTAGATTATCTGCACAGCAAGGAAAGACCATCTATCATCAACACACACATTATGACACCAGAGAAGCTTTATTCAAAACTGGTCTAGTTCAAGCAGTCTGAACACACCTATACCTGATCAAAAGCTGAGGTGCCACTTTACCCTGAAGTCTTCAAAACCCTTGCTTGTTTTGTTTCCCCTGACGAGCAGCTCTGCTTCACAGCAGAACAGAAGATTTGCAGAGTCATTCTCTCAGTTTGTTCATGACAGACAGAAGGCTCATGCTAGAGAAGTTTAATTCACATAATAACATTAAAATCGAATCAACAGCTTTTCAGGACAAAATAACCAGACAGGAACTGACCAACACACAGCAATCACTACTGCAAAATACTCAAGCTCTACCAGAACGCCTGTTAAAGCAGAGATTTGGGAGCACTACAGTAGTGACCAGCAACTCAATGTTTGAAGCTACATCACCTACTCCTCTGCTGAAACTGACAGGAGGTTAGGGATATTACAGGTTTCCTCACCTGTTACAAGGATGCTCACTGTACATGACTATGCATCTTGTTATTTCACAGTACAATCTTGAATATTCACATATGCCCAACCAACATTTCACAGAACTGAGTGTTCCAGTTAAGGGAGAGACAGGCTTGAACAATCTCAACATACTCCCTCTGGAAGCTGTATCGCTGTGCAAAAGCATTCTGAAGATGTAAATATGTTTAGAAGTGTGACAAATTGCTGAACTCACTAGCAGTTGCTTGTCCTAGCCGACCCTTGCCATGAGGAGCCTGCTATTTGAGTACTCAATGTCCTGAGTAGGACTGTAGCTCAATTACTAGCAACTAGTACATCACAAGTTTCAGAGGGTTTTGTGTTTGTAAGAGCTCATTCCATATTAGTAGAGGAAGCTGTCACTGCCTTTTATTATAGTCAGACCAACCCAGGATGATGAGGAACACAAACATTTCTCAACAGCAGTAAGTGCTAGGCAACTGTACTTCTTGGTCAATCTAGAGATACAGATTAGTATCTTCTTCACATTTCAAGTGTGACACTTCCTTCCGCTGCCACTATGGCTAACAGAGCAAAGGCACAAAGATGTTTCAAGCACCTGGTTTGTACAGAATTGCTTTGCAAGGCATTCTGAATGACTGCTGCCTGCTGCTGGCACTGAGAGACTACCCTTATTATCAAATCAACTGATACAGCTGGAGAAAAGACAAGCCCTTGGGCACAGAAACTTTCTTAGAGCTAGAAGAGGCTGACAGCTGCCTGACTGGGTTAGCATCATTGCCACCCACATGTTTTGCAAACGGGACTTCTCCATAAGGACAGACTGCCCTTGCACTCTGAAATTAAATCAAATTGACCACAATCAGCTGAGTCTAATCAGATTTTTAACTGCATAGCTTAAACTTATCCACCTATTTAGGTTGAAGGGGAAAGATTTGCCTGTAAGTACAGCTGATCTCTAGTACATGTTAAGAACAGCAATTCAGAGCTATAACACATCATGAAATACAATCTTCCAGAGAAACTCAAAAGTGTAGATGGAGACTCCAATATATTGACTATCATAATTCAGGCTTTTGCTGAAAACCAGTTCTAGGCTGGTGTCTGCATCTGTTCTTTTCAACAGGGATTACAAGGACCCAAGACCCCAGCACATACAGTCCTGCTAGAGACTGCTAAATCCTATTCTTCCTTAACTTAATCAAAGTTGTGGCACCATGAAAGTACGGGAGAAGAGGCTGGAGATACAGAGCAATAAAAGAGAGTAACAGAGCAATGTTAATCCAGAAGCACCCAAGCCATTTCCATTATCAAGTGAGGTTAAACTATAAACACATAAAACAGCAAGACTACAACCACAGGAGGTTTGAATCACTGCTCTAAAGCCATGTACTATAGAATTTGATGTTCTATAGTACTTCAAATTACATCTAGAAGTACAACTGGAACTTAAGAGGTTTGGATAGCCTCTCCATATGCCTGTTGTTGAGAATAAACTTTGTTATTCTGCCACCTTTCCTTCCCAATACCACATCCCAGAACAGTGACTATTTCAATGTATTAATCTCTTGGTTTTCACATGACACGTCTAATAACACAGCTTTATGAAACACTAAGTCTAAACCGGTGTTCATTTCCTGAATAGAAAAAATAAAGCTTTTGCAAGAAGAGTAGAACAAATTCATTTTAAAGCTTAACTTCTTCAGAAACGGTATTGCAGGACAGAAGATTTTAGCTAACCTCCACGGCTCTTCCAGCCCTAGGAGAAGTCTGGCATAGTCTTAGGTCAGCCTCATCCTGTGTGCAGGTAGTTCATTCAGTAACAGAAGAACTTCCCATGCAAAAGCTGAAATACAACTGGTTTTAAGAATAAAGCAGGAGAACAGAAAACCCCAAACATTAACTCTTAGTTTTTGTTTTTTTTTATAGTCACCTCCTCATTACTCTTAAGACTGAAATAAGTGATGTCTAGAATAATAAGAAAGACAACATGTCCACTGATCCAAGAAGAGACAAGAGAACTTACTTAAGCTTCATTTACAACATGAGAACTAAGCAAGCATATAGGAAGAAGGTGAAGCAGACGAACCAAGATAAGAACAACCCAAGACTAGCTGTCAATAGCAAAACTCCCTGCACAGGTAATAAACATTATCAAATAAAGTCCGAAATCAAGTTAACACGAATGCAGCAGACAGCTGAACTGGGTGTTCTATGAACACCACATCAGTGATTGACTAGAACACTTCAACATGAGCAACATTACAAATGTGGCCGAGCATGATAATCATTGATAAACATGGTATGCAAGATAAACATTCTGTAACAGTTAGATGATTAATAAGCCACAAACATTTGTTACAGAAGGTCACAGTGATGTGGAAGCCAAACAGCAACCTCTAAGAGGAGACAGGATTCTTCAGTACTTACCACACCAGTGACAACTGTACCATAATAAGAGGAAGCTGTTATGAATTCTCTGATAAGAACTGCATGAGAATGCAACCCCTCCAGCCATAACTGTGGGAATAAAACCGCGGCTGACATACCTCTTAGAGAGAGCTAGCATCAGGTGAGCACCTTCACAAGCTATGATACATCAGCTAGGACAGATTTATCTATCCATTCTGTGCTGGAGCAAGACAGAGTTACACAGGAAGTTGTATAAGGGAGCCTTGTGTAACCTGCTCCAGGTTACCCTGTGGGGGGGCTGGATCCAGTGATCTTCAGAGATCCCTTCCAACCCTAATGACCCTGTGATTCTGTGAGCAGGCACGGTCCTGTCCCACAGGCTAACAAGCATGTATACAGTACACATCACTTTAAAGCTGTTAAGAAACAACAGCAGCAATGTGAGGTCCGAGAATCACGAGTAACAGAGAATAGCCCCGCTTAGGAGGAGCAGTGTGATGTGGCAGACATCAGCCAGAACTCACCTGACTATCTCACACCAGTATCACCCCCTCAGGATAATATGGGTCTGCAATAGCTCCTCTCAGGACAATACTCGGCTCCCATCAGCTTACAACTGCTCCGCACCACAGCCTTCCCGCACAGTGAGCACGGGCTGCTCACACACCGCTCTTACCCTGCACAGCCTCGCACGAAGAGATGAGGAAGGCCGTCACCACACCGTCAGCCACGCAGTACTCCCGACCCCAGTGAGAGGCGAAAGGAGAGGCAACGGGAGCGGGGCTCGCCGAGCACCACAACCAAGGCAGGCCACAGCAGGGCTACCCGGGCAACACACACGTGAGGCGAGCCAGCTGCAGAGCGCACACAGAGAAGGCGAAAGCCCCGCACAGCTGAGAAGGGAGAAGGGAAGGAGGTGCAGCCCCGGAGGGCCGCGGGTACCACCGCCGCTGCCGCCTCACGCGCGTGCCGAGACCCACGGCCGCTCGCACCCGTCGGCAGAGCCCCACTGCCCGCGACCCACCGACAACCGCCCTCACCCTCCCATTGGCAGCTCCGCCACTTCCGCCCAACTCCGAGCTTGGATTGGCCGGAAGGGGAGCGGGGAGTGTTCCAGCCGGGCTGCGCTGTTCCCATTGGCTGGCTGAGAGGCAGCGGGCGAGGCACTGCTGTTCCATTGGCTCAGGGGTCTGCCAGTCAGGCGGGTGATTGGCGGCAGAGCGCTGGGCGGGGCTAGTGGCGCTTGTGGTGGAGCCGCGGCTGCCGGCGCCATGACAGAGCGGGGCTGCGGTGATGGCCGCGGTGATGCGGAGGTGAAGCACCGGCCACGCTGTGGGCCGCTTCCTGCTGCCGGAGCCAACACCCCGGCAGCGGGGATGGGGCTTGAGGAGCGGCTCCGTATGAGATGCACGGTCACCCTGCAGTCATATGGAGCTCGGTGGTTCTGAGGGGCAGGAGGGGTAAAAACCTCTCCAGTGTGGCACAGGGTGCTTGTGGTTCATGTAGGTGTGATCAGGTGCTGAATACTGGCCGTGTAATACCGCATTGTAGTCAGAAGTCCGGAAAAGAGCCTTAAAGATAATGACCGGGACTCTTTCTCATAGCTCCCACCCCACCTCCATGTGGTAAACGAGGTGCTGCGTCTCAAAGCCATGTGCTCATCGCCCCTCAAAGGCCCAGGAGCCCCTGCTTGGTTTCCTCCCATGCAGTGGGATGTATGACAGGGACAGAGAGCTCAGTTCACAGGTGAATGGAAGCCTGCTGCATGTGGAAAACCAAATAATAGCATGAGAAATGTCTGTGATATTTATAAACTTGCTTTTCTTGTGGCTTCCTAAATGGGCCATGTGTTACGTCGCTGGTAGCATCAACTGTCCCTAGCTATGGTAATGGCTGCTTTATATAACTGGATGGAAAAATCCTTCCCCTGATTTCAGATGTTTTGTTTCCTGTGTTTACAGGGAGTTTGGAGCTTCCTACGTAGAGAAAGAGCTCAAGGAGCAAGTCACATTTTCCAGAGTTGTGTATCTGGAGATGAGTAACTGCTGTAGCCTGAGTCACGGTGAAGAAGGGAGCGATGAGGAAGTACAGGGAGGGATTGCCAAGATGGTAAAGCAGAAACAGCAGCAGCCCTACAATGAGCATTCTGCCTTGCTTTCTACAAGTGTGATCCTGCACCATTCTGTCAAATGAGAGATGGATTCCTTATCTTCAGCTTTTAATGACCCTTGTGAAAGCACCCAAGGTTTATGGTGGATGGTAAACTTGTCAGCAGCTCAGCTGGGCTGAAGTTTTGTATGTCTGAAGTAACTGAGTTGTGTTTGTGATCAAGCTTTGAGACAGACTTAGTGGATAAACTTCCTCTATCAGCTTCTTAAATAAGTATTTGAGGAATGTGTTTGAATTTGATTACAGAGAATTTCAGTCCAGCTCATTACAGTGGACCTTGGCTCTTCACCATTGATCCAGGTGGAAATGCACCATAAACCACAGCTAAACCTTGAGGCTAGGCTTTTATCTGTTGGAGGTTTCTCTGACCTGAGAGAAGCTCAGCTATTAGAAGTGAGCTTTGTCAAGCCACATCACAAAGCAAAGCAAACCAAACTGTTAGCTGCTCTTTTTCTGAGAAATGAAACATAAGGTGGTCTTTGGTGTTGGGGGTGCTCAGATACATCAGTGAGGAGTGAGAGCAGAGAATAAGAGGTGGCAGCACAAATGCAGGTGGCTGTGGCAGTGGGAGCCAAGCTTCTGAGCTGGGCTTATTGCAAGAAGAAGGGGTGTGATAGAAAAGGTTCTGTGTCTGCAGAAAGGGAAAGAGGAACCAGTGCAAGTCAGTTCATGTTTTACTCTGGATAATGTTGGGGGTTTCCAGCTGCACCTTCTGGACTGGGAGTGGAGATAGCCAGGAGAGAGCAAGTGTGTTGTGTGAACACAAACCCCGCTTGGGGCTATTAAACTGTCTTTCAGGCCATGGCTTGCAGAGGAGGCTGTCTTCCCTGTAAGTGTGCAGGGAGCTGATGTTGCTATGGTGGAGCTGGTGTGCTGGTCAGTGTGGGAAGGGTGCTGTGTGCTGTAGGTAGAACGCTGTGGCCCAGAGCCAGGAGTGAGGCTGTACCACTCGCAGCAATCGGCTCATGCTCAGGAAATGCCATCTGAGCAGTAGCACAAACCATCCTGTAAAGGAAGGGTGCTGGGGAGAGCCTCACTTCATTCCCAGCCTCCTAGGGAGGGATTTGGCAGCTCCAGCCCAACAGATGCTTCTGTCTGATGTTACTGCAGAGAAGTCGGATGGGGGGTGTCCAAAACACCCTAATGCTTTGGAGGCATGAGGATTCCTCTTTGAGTAGTGTGCTTACTGCAGAAGAGGCCAAGTGTGTGTGCTGGAAACTGTAGGCACAGGAAAAACACAGCTTTCTCTTGTGATTTGGGCAGGCACTTAACCTCTGTGCAGTGAGGGCGAAAAAAGACTTGTGATAATTTCACCTTTTTAAACCCAGTAGTTGGAAAGGTACCAGGCAGAGAGAGCTTGATGTGGTGCTGAGCCAGCCTGAGACACCCCATGCAACACTGCTGACACCTTTTGTTCTTCACATCCCTCATTTGGCTGTTGCTGCCACAAGGAACTCAAATTCTTCTGCCTCATTTCCCCTGGCCCAGCTTTTATCCTGCTCAGCAAACTCACCATGTGCTGAAGAACTCTGAGGGACTTTGCACCTCTGCAGACACCTTTTTGCTGGAGGAAACATGAGGTGATGGTCTCTGCCAGTGCAGCAGCAAGAAGGAAAACATCTCCTATGACAGTTTGATTGCCAGCTGAAAGTAAGTGGAGTGCCTGTCAGTGACATGTGAGCACAAAAAAAGCTTTGCAGATGGAATTAAAGGCAATGTGTTTTCCTCCTTGCCTGCTCTGCCTCCCCTGCAGTGCCAGCGAGGCATTGCAGAGCCGGAGAGCCTGTTGGATCCGGATGCACAGAGCTCTTTGGACTCTCTATTTACATACAATGATGTCTAAAAGTGTAAGGGGCACTTTGGAGACCTCTAAATAGAGCAGCCTCTGTCCTGAAGAGCTGACAATGTCAGGAGACAAGTGCCAGGGGTGGGAGAACAGCTGCATCATGCACACCAGCCGAGGAGGTGGCATGTGGCCCACCTACTCAGTATTTTTCCATTACATTTCCATTCAGCTGTTCCTTGCCAGCTTCCAGGTCTGTCACTCTCCTCAGCAGCTTCTGATCTGGGTTTATTTAGCACACTACTTATTTCCTAATTATAGAACTTAACTGACTAACCTCAGCCCTCCTGGGTACTGCTCTCCACCTTTTTGTCCCCTTTAGAACAGGGGCTCTGCTCTCTTCTGATGGCTGAAGGTAGTTACCAGTGACTTTATATCTCTCTTTTTTTGGTTGTTTATATCTCTTTTTTTTTGGATGTTTTACTACTAAACCCAAGAGGTCTCTGACTGCTGACACAGGGACCTTCAGTGATCATTTCAGAGCACATGGGCTACTGCATTCCCAAATTCTTTAAACCAGAAATGCCACTGAGCTGAGCACTTTACCAGGCTGTGCTCCTCTGCTCCTCTCCAGGAATTCCTAACAGCCAGCTCACTCTCTTTACCTCACATGCAGCCACAGGTGGCTGGAGGAAGAGGGATTGAAAACCATTCCCCAGCATCGGCAGTGCTTCTGGAAGCATCGTGGCACTTCAGCACTGCCTGGCTCCACAGCAGACTCTATGCTCTAGGGGGAGGGTCTATCTCCCTGAGATGAAGCTGTGCCACGACAGTCCTGGATTTTCCAGGGAGTCAGGTGAACTTCCTACCTCCTGCACTAGAAGCTGCCAGGCTGAGCAGATCTGTCCCCTGCAGCCATCTTCAATGCCACCTCTTATTTGCTCCCAGCCATTTCTGCCCCTTTATCACTCATTGTGGTAAATCAAGACACGTCTGCAGGGGCCAAACAATGCTTTGGTGTGGCACTTGTCCCTAGAGCCTTCTACACAAGCAGGGGGGTTACATGCAGGGAAGGCTGCATGACAGCAGCAGGTATCTGGCAGCAAGAGCAGGGAGAGGAGGTATCTCTGGTAGAAAGCAGGGTGGATTGCAACGATGAATGTAGTAAAGCCAGAAGGGTGTATGAGCTGCTTCTGGAGTGTTTCCAAGATGTCATACTGAATAAAGGAAACTATTTGTCTTCTGTTTAATTCCAAGTGCTCTGTCTGACATTTGCCATTATACTGTGTTCCTGAGGTTGGAGTTTGGAAGGACTATGATTATCCAGCCTCAGAAAGCCAGCAAGGGAGACTACTAAAGCCGCAGTTTTTTCAGTGCCTCCTTGTGAAATGCTTTCTCTGGAAAAGCTGCCACAGAAGTAATGGTGCATGAAGAGAATGAGGGGCTGCAACCCTGTAATGCTCAGTGAACCAAACAATGGGATTATCAGACCTCTGTAAGAATCCAAGTGTTAGTATTGCCTAAGGAATAGGGAAGAGGCTTTTCATACAGAGCGGTATTGATGGTGGAAACCTGCCTGGTGCCGAAACAGTGGGAATCAGGATGGGTCTGGGAGGTGGGGAGCACACAGCTGTGTGTAGATGAGGGAGTATGAAGAAAACAGTTACGTTTCCTTTGGGGGAAAGGGTGATGGTATTAGGGTGCACAGAGACATGGCTCTATTTCCTGGAGGTGTAGAAGGAAAGCAGGAGTGAGGGAAAACAGGCTTGATGCTGTTGTGGGGAGGTGGCTGAGGCTGATGTGGACCATCAGGATATGGTTTGAGGAGGAGACATAAAGGAGCAGTGGGCTGGCTGGGATGAAAGGCAAATACAGAGCATCCCCATCTGCTGGATGCTTTCCTGGAGCAGGCTTCCAAGAAGACAGTAAGTGCCGAGCTATTGTCATCACTGATCCCACACCACTCCTGCGGCTGACCTCCACTGGCTTTGCAGGGGCAGCACTGCCGTATGGAAACACTGCCTGTACCATCACAGAGGTGAATATTGCATCGGCTGGAGGAAATAAACACTGCTGCTGATGCTGTAATGATCCCTTTTCTGTGGTGACATCACCTTAGGCCACTGCAGGCTCCACCTCGCAAAGCTGGTGTCTCAGCCTGTTGGAAATGATGCCTGATTTACCACCCATCTGCTCAGAACAAACCAGCTTGAATATCCTGATCCCTGAAGTTCCCATGAAATCCATCCTTTGATTTGGCCGCAGGTGGGACATTTGCAGGGCTCACAGGTAGGGAGCGTTGCAGGACTGGGAGGACTCATGGCTGGCTGATGGTGGTGGAGGTCTTTCTTCCAGATCAGTAAGGAGCTGCTGCCCCAGCGGATGCTAGAGGGTGCTGTGCTGCAGGGAATGGGTGTCCTCCCTCCCTGCTCCTCATCCCTTCTTAGACAGGTAAGAGTTGTGAGGAATTGCTGTCTTAAAGCTGAGGTGAAGACCGAGGTGCTGGTGGTAGTGACTGACCATTGCAAGGCTTTCTTTAGACTAAAATATCAGCAAATATAAATTAGTTAGCACCCATATGACGTACATAAAGGTGTCTTTTCTCAGATGGGTGAGACAGCAAAAAGAAGGGGAGAGAAACAGGAGTGTCAAAAAGGAGTGAGAAAATGAGGAACAGATCAGGAGATAAACAAGCAGAGTGGAACCAACACATTGAAAAGAAAAATAAGGACAACAGAAGAACAAAGACAGAAAATAGAAGATGAAACCAATGCAGAGGATCATATAGAATCATAGAATAGTTAGGATTGGAAAGGACCTTAAGATAATCTAGTTCCAAACCCCCTGCCATGGGCAGGGACACCTCCCACTAAACCATGTCACCCAAGGCTATGTCCAACCCGCCCTTGAACACCGCCAGCAATGGAGCATTCACAACTTCCCTGGGCAACCCATTCCAGTGCCTCACCACCCTTACAGGA
>JASSUY010029221.1:0-14314 GCA_032466535.1 Forpus xanthops
GGAGCTGCTCTAAGGTCTCCCCTTCAGGAGCCTTCTCTCCCCCATGCTGCCCCAGCCCAGCTCTCTCAGCCTGGCTCTATAGAACAGATATGCACTCTTCCATTCAAGCAGAGTTGGAGAGGCAGCTGCTGTGCATGGGACGTGGTACCTAAACAACACTGGTTGTATGGCAAGCCCCATGCCAGATGTCCATCCCCACCTCAGCTCTTCAAGGAGATGAAAACCCAAAGTGAGGTTTACCTGCACATTTCCTGGCACAAATGGGCATAACCAGAGCACACAGCTCTTCCTGTTTGCAGGACCTCCTCTGGCATGTGAATCTTGTGAGACAGCCCCAAGAATCCATCCACATCATATTCTAGGAAAGAGAGAATACCATGCAATTTCAAGCTTATTATTTCCAAAACAATCCCATTCCTTCTCCTGCTCAACTCTATTTCTCTGCTTACCCACCCTGGAAGCCATGACAGCTCTTCTATCCATTATTATTCGAGAGCCTGACAATTCCCTACGACAGCAAAGAATTGCCAAAGCCTTGGGGGAATTGGGTTCCCAGCCCATGTAAAAGGCCTTTGTGCCATTCAACCGAGGTACAGTGACAGTCACATTGTCTTGCACACATGGATGTAGTAGGGTCAAGCAGCACGAAGCGACTGCATTGTGCTGGGATTCCTGTGTCCCCAGATGACTGCTAACAGGCTTAGTTCAGCCTCCTCAAATGCACATTGTCAACAGGCTCTGATGGTGCACCAGAAGCAGGTAGGCTTTGCTGCTGTTTCCAGGAGGCTGGACCTATGCGGCAGTGAAGCAAGGTGCCATTTCCAGGATGAAGGATGCCATGGTGGGAACCGGTTCCTACTCCAGGCACTTCCCTGAATTCAAAAGGGAATCGTTCCAACTCATTCAACAGCAACAGGAATGTTGTGGAGTCTCTATTCTGCAGGGCATGAAGAGCCTAAATCCAAGCGGGGACACGAAGAAAGGAATTGTCACCTCTCTTCAAAAGCAGTGGGACCAGACTTCACTTACCAATGTTGTGGCAGAGCCAGAACCATATTGCCCGCATTGTCTCCAGTTTGCTCTGGGATTTGGCAGTAATCAGGGGAACGATGGCCTGGATGGATAATGTGGAGTGCCCAGACTTCAACTGCAATGGAGAGGATGGGTGAGTGAGAGGGAATGTGGGTGAGTGACTGCTGTATGGGTGGATGGCTGCCTCGCATGGTGCACTGGCTGGGAAGAGAATGCACACCACAATGACCCCAAAGCTGCATTTCTCACCCCAGAATTTAGAACTACAAGATACCATTTGTGGTAGAACAGGGTGTTTTCCCAGTATCCCAGGCTTTATAAATACCTGAGGGCTGGAGGAAATGGAGATGGCATTTCCCATTCCTTTGGTTTGGGACATACAGTGTCATTGCTCTGGTGCCTTCCTAGTCCAGATCAGCATGCCCTAAAGGTGGGTCTTTCCCAGTGGTGCTGCTTTGCAAGGCTTAACTAGGGACAGCAGCTTTCCAACCAGCGCTGATTAACATTCAGTATATTCAAGCACAAGGGTCACACTTGTGACTCAGTTGCTCTTCTTGTGGCCATGAAACCTCACTCAAACCCATGCACCAACATGAGTGGAAAGGGTTTTGCTCTTACCATTATAATTTCACTTTTTAATCTGTACCTGACCCCAAACAAAGCCTTTCTGCTCCTTTCCTCCCATTCATGCATTCACATTTCTGGGCTCTTCCCTCCTTTGTAATAGCACATTTTTAGCAGCAGGCTTTTATTTCAGTGAGTTAAATATAGTCCCTCTCATTTCTCCAACGTCCTTCCCCTGCTGTTCCATTCCTCAATGATTTTCCTGCCCCAACCATCTGTGAGATAGCTTCACAGAGATGGAAACTTCATTCCTTTTCTGCTTGTGGGAAATGTTGCTTTTGTAATGGCCACAGATTTTCCTTGGTTTAGAAACGCTGATGTCAAAATGATGGTGCTTACATGAGGTTGGTACGAGTGCACACTTAGTAGACAAACAAATAAAGGCAATTATTCCCAAAGGGATAAAAATGATACTCAGCCATTAAACACCTAGTTACCTTCTTCCCTGTTTGAACGTCGTGGTGCAAATTCAGCCCAAACCAATGTTATTCTTTGTTTCAGAGATGGTAGAAGTGGGTCCTGGACTGAAGCAATGTTCCCAAGTGATCCTGGTCCTGACCATGCCTGAGGACCCAGAGCATCTTAAGTTGCATTAGCTGCTGGCTGCACCAGTGTGTTTGGAGTTGAAGGATGGAGCTGTTTTTCCCAAACCCACCCTGGCAATGATCCTGACAAGACTCTCTCATACGGTTAAGGTGGATGCATGCAAGCAGCCCACACAATACTCCCAAATGGCCAGGACATGGGTTCAGCTCTGTGCCTGAGCTGCCTGGGGCTCTCCCATCAGCTGCTTTCTCCGAGGGGACTGGCAGCAGGGCTTGGTGCATGGGAAAGGGGGACAAAGCATCCCATGGCACTGCTGGCCAAGCAGCAGTCACCAGAGGTTCAATGCCCGACTCATAGGTGGTCAGTAAACCGCTTTACTACTGCTCTTGGCACCAAGAATTCGTGGATCAGAGGAAGAGCTGAAGCGCACCAGGCTCCAGTGCAGCCAGAACTGAATAAGCAGGGAAACAAGTTGTTCCCATGGCTTCCCCCCGCCTTGGAGGCATTTTTGGTTGTTTATTATCCTCTTTTTCCTATCTTCCTACTCCCTCCCCTATATTCTCTTCAATAGACTAGGTAGACTCTGGGATCCTCGAGCATCCTTCTTCTCAAGGGAGGTTAGCCTCAGGCTAGGTACAAATTACAGTTTTCAGCAATAATAGAGAGCACAATTACCCTTGTGCCTCTTCGCTCTCGCTAATGAGCTGACCTATAAGCTGCAAACACTGCATTGGTTCAGCATTCCCTGCTTAGACAAATCCCGCCGGCCCTGGACTGCACACGGTTCAGGTAACGGGAAGGAACTGAAGAATTCCTTCTGGGCTCCTGAGCATCCAGAAAGTGGGAGAGATGTATAACTGCAGACAGCCTGAAAAGGGCACACAACTGATGCCTCCTGCTCGGGCTGCCGCAGATATGAAGGAGGTGGTGGATGCGGCCAGACCGTGTGGTTATTGCTGGCTCCATATGCTTTTTATGCAGGAAGGATGCTGGCTTACAAGCTCCCATGCTAACTAAACATAGAACCATAGAATATTTAGGGTTGGAAAGGACCACAAGACATACCCTGGGGCATCCTCAATCCTTTCTTCTGCCCCTTGCACCCTTCTTATAAGGTTTTCCAGGATCCCCCTACCACACTGGGATCCTGTCTGGGACAAGATCCTGCCCCATGGTGAAACCAGAACTTTGTTCCCAGTTACGCATGGTGAACTTCAGCAAGTGCTGCATATTGCAACTATGCTGGAAACAGACAGCAGTGGGCCCTGGGTGGGCAGCAGACCTTCAGGGGTAGCACAGCAACCTTTGCCCATGGTTACGACCAACTCTCAGCCCTTGTGAGATGCTCCAGTTTTGCTGTAAGGCACCACCTTGTCACTGCTGTCATCAGAGCATCCCATGAAAGGCTGAATGTCCAGATGTGGATCTGCTGATGGCACCGTCTGTGCTCATGCTAAAGGACACCAGGACCTACCTGCTGGCTCACATGTCGGACATGGGTGTCTATGTGGCTGAAAACCTTCGAGTCAGAGAAGAAATCTCTCCTGGTCTTTCTCTGGGGACTTTTATCCCGCTCCTCTCCTCGCAGGATGCTAAGCCCTTCCTTGGGATGCAGGGCTGGAGAGCGTCTTCCCGCAGTCACAGGTGGCTTTTGGAAGGAAGGATTTTTGCTGCTGTTGTTCACTTTGTCGGCCCAAAACATGAAAACTGCTTTGGAAGGGGAATCCTTGGGCTCATCTCTTACTTCCTGTGCAGTTGAGCCTTTCTTTAGCATCCCTTCCTTGTTCTCACTGGGGACTCCACGAGGCAGTTTCTCTGAGGTGGTGCAGATGATCTCATCAGAATCACATCCCAGGGCAAAGTTGCCATTGCTGACATCTGACATCCGAGCTTCCCTCCAGTCAGGCAGCACGTTTGCTGCCTGGGACGGCACCGTGTTTCCCTCGTGGGTTTCGGGTTGGGTCTGGCTTGATGTGCTTTGGGTTTGTTTTTCAGGGTGGTTGCCATTCCTGGAGCAACAGGAGGGAATCGTCTCGTTTGCTTTGACAGTCTGGGATGTGGATGACTTGCCTCTCTCATAACCGGTCTTCATCTGTGCAGTGGGCAAGGGGTGATGAAACCACAGAGGCCTGAGGATGGAAAGACAGATGATGGTTTCAAAAGACAAATGTGCCCTGCACTGATTGCTTCAGAGCCTGCCTGTCTATATGGTTAATTACAGCAAATCAGGATTTGGCCAGCTGGGTTTACCCAAAAGCATTCATTTTTCTTCTGATTCCAGAAGTAATGTGGGATGGAAATGCCACAGAGAAGCTCTCGGCCTGTTTCAAAGTGCAAGTACCCTTTTGGGAAGGTGGGAGAGGAATAGTAGGAGATACAGAGATTGGCAATGAGCAGTTCGTCTTTGCACTGAAGGGAATGGGAAAATCAGGGTTACTCCTTTCACAAACAGAAGCAAGGAGACATTTGGATGTGTCAGAAGGGTCTGCAAATGAGTGCAGAGAATGGGTGTGCGCCTCAGTTTCCCTTCATCAAACTGGGACTAATCACTTAGTGTTTCTCCTTGCCTGCAGGGCCAGGAATCAAGGAGCGCAAAGAATAGAATCCGTATTTTGGTGCTTCAGAGGTGTACATCTCCCAGGAAATCTTTCCTGTAGGAGAACTCCCACCCATGTTTCTGCTTCACTCAGATTCTCTTCTGCCATTCAGGCTCTGCATCAAAATGTCATTCTTTGACTGCTTTGCCCTGGAAGTGCAGGGGTGTTGATTTAGAAGTGTGCAGAAGGAAAACATGACAAAGTAGAAGGAAAGGTACAATCCAGGACTGATGAGGGCTTTGGGTTAAAGCTGTGGGCAGAGCCAACCTCTTGCAAGCCCTCAGCATCTGCGTGGAGCTCGTTAGTTTTATCTTGGTTTAGCTTCTATTTGGCTGTTGTTGTTTTTAATCATAAAATGACTATTTGTGCAATGCGAACAGCAGAGCCTGCTGTGAGCCACTTAGTGCAGCCCAGAAATGTCACCCTCTGTATTCATCCAGCCTCTCCCATGAGAAGGCAGGCTGGGGTTTCAACACTGGGGCACTGGCCTCGCTCTTCCAGGAAAATGGGATGTCACTCATCCCTCTTTTTGTTACCTCGGTTTTCCTTCCTCATTGCTTGGGATTGAGGGTTGCAAAGGTAGGACCAGAAGGGCTATGAGATGATGACACTCCTATAAGTACATGTAAGCACATTCAGTTGTTGAGGTGATACAAGCAGCATCAATACAGTGCTGGATGCTTGGATAACCAGAGGATGCCTCAAAGGGAGGATATCCCCCGTATATGTGTATGGGATGTTCTTTGTAGGACAGCCATATCAGAGCCAAACCATCCCACTGCACGAGGCTGTTGCACAGCCCACTGAACCTGTACTTTCTCTACTTACTCCCAGACCACATCTGAGTCCAAAGAGACTCGCTTGTGCCCTGCTGTTGTCACATTAAAGTTGTCTTTGCGCATAGGAGCTGCTGTCGCTGCTGGGCTGCTTTCTCATCCCCAGACACCCGCTGTCACAGGCAGAGAGGGGTTTTGCCTGCCACTTCCTAAGTGAGCAACAAGAGGCCACTTCTGAACCCTTCATGGTGGTTACCTGACATGAACTGGGGCATGGTAACTCAACACAACATAAATCCCAGCAGATGCCGGAGGACTTTCTCCCCTTTGCCAGAGCTTGCTCTACAAAGGGAACCCCATACTGGAGAGACTGTGGGGCTCTAAGCCAAGCTTTTCCATAGCTGTGCTTTCTGTGCTGCTTTCCCATACGTCCTTTGGGAAGGGAGTAAAGAGCTTGGGACCCTGCCCATGGCAGGGGGTTTGGAACTAGATGATCTTGAAGTCCTTTCCAACCCTAACTGTTCTATGACTCTGTGGCTGGGGTGGAAGATGCCTTAGGTCTTAGAAGTACTGGGAAACCCCAGTTTTCCCCAGATGACAGAAAACACACAAATCCTCACTTTGCTGGTTTTATTTCTTAATCTGAGCACTTTTCCTTGGGTTTAAACTGAATGTTTTACTTTAAATCTATGTCACTTTGGTATTTATGGCTTCAAAGAAATTCAAGTAAAAGCACCACTTTGATATTAGCCTAAAGAGTTTCCTCTCCCCGTGACTTAATCATGATGCTTCACACACAACCCCTACCTCAAAACTCCCTAAATCACTGCTTGCCAATGATCAGAGAAGAAAATAACAGGGGCCTGCTGCTCCCTCACCTTCCCCACTGATTTAACCCATGGTTGTAGACAACAGTTCTTTGAGAGCATTGATCTAAGTGCAACCTCTACTTGCACCTGCAGGTTGGCCAGCCCCTTCCCCACATCCCATAGTGCCCTGGAGATGGTAATGTGTTAATCCATGGAACACAAACTTCAGAAGGGTTTTTCACTTCAGGGGTGCCATTGCAGAGGGCTCAGGCAGAGAAGGGAGAAGGGCTGACTGCTGCTGGGGTTTGAATAGGAGAAGGACCCCTTGCCTTCCCAGGGATGGTTGTGCTATCAGCAGGCTCTTGACTCACATTCCCAGGCAGGCATTTCACTCCAGACAGATAAATCCAATTTTAAAGGACCCCAGACAACATTACTGCTGGCAGCTCATGCAGCTTCAGTGTTGGGAGCACAGGAATAGCTTTATGAGTGGTAACAGCAGCTTAGAGGTATACCAGGTTGGGTGGAAAACCTCCACAACACAAAGAGACCTTCTGACATCTCAGCAGCATCCTTCCCATGGTAACCAGCCTGGCACGGGGTGGAGAGGGAAAGGGAAATGCCTTGGGGAGTGCTGAGCTGGCAAAATAGCTGTTGGGGTGCAGAGGGTTTGGGATGAGGAAGGTAGAAGTGGTCAGGAGGCAGGGAGATGACCATAAAGAGGTCACCGAACCAAAACCATGGCCATTCCACATGGAGATGTGGCACTTTGTCCTGCTATGGTACAGGCGGGGAAGTAGATGGGAATAAATGCAGAAAGGTGATAAAACCCTGGGAAATTATCTTCATTGTGGTGACAGGACCAGGAGAGACCCATAGCAGCGTGCAAAGGGGTTAAAGGCAGAGCTTTGCAGAAGGGGGATGCTCCTACTCACCCTGCTCACACGCAGCCGTAGCTCCCTGAGGTTTGCAAAGGGCAGCCCCTCATCCCTTTTATACACGTGCCGAATCAGGTCTGTCTTTGTGTTTTTGTCACACCTCTCTAATGTCAGGAGGGCTAAAAATACTGCAAAGCACCGCTGACCAAGGGAACATCGCTGCTGCCAACCTAAGCCTCTGCAGGTCTGGCACTCCTGCAGAGCATCAGAGCCAGGCTGTATTTACAGGAGGGAGAGGGCAGAGATAAGAGGCTTTCTCTTATCGGCAGCCAGGCTTTGGCAGGGTAGAAGTGGTTGGCTTGTGTCCATCGCCCCTGCCTGGGGAGGGCAGGCAATGGGTTTGGGTGGTTCTGTAGGGTTCTGTAATGTGTTTCTGCCTTGGTTGTGTTTTGCTGGGCACCTTTCAGGGTGTTCTTATAGTGCTTTGAATTTAACCTCCTGGCTTTGCCCTGGTAGGGATGTGAAGAAAGCCAAGAGCAGAGTTATTCAGTGACGTTTGAGTTTGTCCTCTTCTCCTCCTCCACTCTATAGCACCACTTGGACAGATATCACTGTCTTGTGAGATTCTTAGGACACCTTTTCCATCATCTGCATCTGCTCTGAACTTATTGCATCCTGAATTTTCCCAATCTTATGCAAAATGCCCTTTGCCATTGGGCCGCATCTGCAGGATTAGAAGAGGATCTCTTGATCCTGGCTTTGCACAGCATGGGCTGCTTTGCAGCCCTCGTCTTTAGCTTAGCACTCTTGGAAGTCCCCCATGCTCATCAGGATTGAGAACACTGTCATAGAGGTGACCAAGAACTTCAAACATGGCTGGTGGAATATTGTTCATTATTATTATCTATGTTCCACTAAGTGGCATCATCTCCCTTGTTTCTACTCACTCCTTTTAACTCTGGCTCCACACATTCCAAACTTTCTTCATTGAAAGACAGGAAAGAATAAAGGAGGAAAAATATTTGCAATGGAATGGATTTTGGGATGGAAAAAAAGAAGGAGGAAGAGACTTTGGGAAAGAAGAGAAGCATTACATTTAAACTTCCCCCAGATCTTAACTCTCTGCCTTTACCTGGGTTTGGAAACAACAGCATTCGGATGCTGCAAGTTCTCGCTGGCTCCCTTCTTGGCACAGGGCTGGCTCTGATTTGGATGCAGTGGCCACCACACCCGGCTGCTGGAGAACACAACATGTCATTTGGGTCCCAGCAATGAAACCTTTCTAATCGTCAGAAAATGGCTTCAAAATGAAACCTTCACTGCAAGTGGGTTTTGGCAGCCCGGGGCTGGCAAAGGAAGCTCCTGTGTCTTGTGGAAGGAGCACGAGATGCCATAGCTCAAAGGTGTTTCCAGTTATGTGTGGCTATTCCTGGGTCTGTTTTGCAATTGGTGGCTCTGTGCTGGTCTCTACCTAATCCAGAGTCCTACTGAAACACTGCAAAAGGCTCTGTGAGGCAGAACAGCCCATGGGTAAGGTAGATTCAGAGCCAAGGCATGAGTTCATGCCTCTAGGCAGACAATCTGGCCATGGTGACACCCACTGTCAATGGGACTCTGGTTCTTTAGTTTGAGAAACCAGTGACATCTCACCTACGTGCTGGTCACCTCCTTCCACTGGCTGTAGGATCAGATTTGGCTCATCCATGTTCACCAATGATACAACTAAGGTGAGGCTGAACTTAAGTCTCTGATGTGCAGCAAGTTGACACTGTCCTTGCTAGATGACATCCCAGGGGTGAATTAAAGCTTTTGCAATTGAAATAGCAGGGGGAAACCCACACCGACAGACCAAAAAGTGGTGAAGCAGTATGAGTTTCTGTGGCTGGGCAGCTCCATTGACTGCCAACCAGAGGCAAAGGGGTTTTGTAGGTGCTGTGTGAGAAGGCAAGATTGACGGGAGGGTGTGAAACAGAGGGATGAGACCTTGCTGATTGTGTTAGGGGACTTTTCTGAGAGACAGGGAAAAGATGAGGGGTGATGGGCACAAGTTACTCCTGGGGAGATTCCAACTGTCACAAGAGGGAAATGTTTCAAGGTGAGAACAAGCAACCACTGGAATAATCTCGCCAGGGAAGTGGTGGATTCCCCAATGTTGGCCACTGTTAAGGTTGGGCTGTACAGGGTGCTGGGCCTTCTAGTTGTAAGTCATGCTTGGCCTAGAAGGGTTGGACCCGATGATTCTTGAAGCCCCTTCCAACCTGGGATCCTATTATTGAAAATAACAACATTGCTTGCTTGGAGATTCAGCAGATAGTAGAGAATGAACCAGGCGAGCCTGGAGATGGAGCTGAGATCAGAGGTGAGGCAGGAGAGGGAAGAGACCTTTATAGGGGCAAACAGTGCAAACAGGATCAGGATACAGGAAGAGTTAACTTGACCAAGGCAAGGAGCTAAAACTACTCCTGCAGAGAGGTATTCTGCATGGGCAATGAAGGCCAGTTCACATTAGAAGAGGCCAGTTGAGAAATAGCAGCAATAACCCAGTGTGGAGACAAGAGCCTTGATGAGCTGGTGGGCACTGCTTTGAAATGTCAGGTGGGATGGTGCAGCTATGGAAGGAAAACTGCCCACAGCAACCCAAATTCAATACATTTGCTCCTTGTTGTCCATGTATAGCAGGAAAGGCCAATTTCTATACCCATTTGTAGCTGTCAGTGGCTGTTTGCAGATCAGGCCAAGACAGATATAGAAGGGAGTTGGAACTGGATGAGCTTTAAGGTCCCTTCCAACCCAAGTCAGTCTGTGATTCTGGTTCTTGTCCTATAGTTTTGCTGTCCCCACCTTTGTGGCGAGGAGATAAAAATACCCTGTTGGGTTGGATTGTATCCCTCAGGCTATGCCCATTGCTAAGGCATAGCATTGTTAATACTGCAGATCAAGGAGAAACTTCAGACAGACAAGATAGGATGAGAGTTGGGGCTGTTGAGCCTGGAGAAGAAAAGGCTGTATGGAGACCTCATAGCATCCTTCCAGTATCTGAAGGGGGCTATAGGGATGCTGGGGAGGGACTCTTCATGAGGGACTGTGGTGATAGGACAAGAGGTAACAGGTTCAAACTTAAACAGGGGAAGTTTAGATTGGATGTGAGGAAAAAATTCTTTCCTGTAAGGGTGGTGAGGCACTGCAATGGGTTTCCCAGGGAAGTTGTGAATGCTCCATTGTTGGTGGTGCTCAAGGCCGGGTTGGACATAGCCTTGAGTGGCATGGTTTAGTGGGAGATGTCCCTGCCCCTGGCAGGGGGGTTTGAACTGGGTGATCTTAAGGTCCTTTCCAACCCAGACTATTCTATGATTCTAAGTATCTGCCTCTGAATCAGGCCTGATCTCATGCTGTTTGCTTCACCACTGCAGAGCAATATGGGACTTACAGGGCTGGAGCTGAATGCTGCATGAGGGAGAGGCACTGGTCATGGGCTCCAGAGCAGGCAGATGGATCGTGGCAGCAGTTCTGCAGCCTTTGCATGCAGAGTGCGGTTGAGAAAGTAATTTTCATTGTAATCTCTTCTTTTCCTTGTGAAGCCTTCCAGGCTCAGGGAGTCTCTTGGCTCGAAAGCCGGGAGCTGGTTTGGGGTTTGTTTTTTTGCTTGTTTTTCTTCCTTTTTTAAAGCTCGCAGCAGGAATCCAGAGTTTAAGAGACAAGAGAGAATTGCTCACTCTGCAGACATTGGCAGCGAGCGGCTTTTCCAGTTTATTTCCCTGGAAAGAGGGGATGAATACATGGATATAAAGCAGAGGCTGGATTTTAGAATCCTCCAGACTAACACCTTCACCTACTGTAGGTGTGGGTTGGCTTTTCCTACCTTCCTAACCTGACAGATCCTAAGCCCAGAGCTTGTTTGGAAACCAGCAGTGAACTGGGCTTAAACGACAGTATGTCTTTCAAGAGGGAACCCCAACTCAAATCAAAGCATCCAGAAGGGGCTGAGCTCACCCCAGCCCCTCAGAAGCTGTTCTTGCAGCTAAAAACCCTGGTTTAATTCGACTCTGCAGTTTTCCAGTCTACAAGGGACAGCTCTGGACACTGCTTACCCATCCATGGCTTGATTTGACAGTTATTGGCCAAAATGTGCACTTTTTATGGGTCAGAGCCACTTTTTATGCCTGACCCCCTGAGTTGGGGTTAATGTCTGAGGGGTGTTTGCTTTTACGAGTGCTTATAGGGACAGGAGAAGGGGAATGGCTTTAACTGCCAGAGGGGACACTGAGATGAGCTCTTGGGCAGAAGCTGTTCCCTGTGAGGGTGCTGAGCGCTGGCACAGGGTGCCCAGAGAAGCTGTGGCTGCCCCATCCCTGCAGTGCTCAAGGCCAGGTTGGACAGAGGGGCTTGGAGCAAGCTGCTCTATGGAAGGTGTCCCTGCACATGGCAGGGGTTGGAGCTGGAGGAGCTTTAAGGTCCCTTCCAGCACAAACCATTCCATGATTCATGTCTATGAAGTTCACAGCAACCCTGGCTAATGAAGGGTTTGTGTTCTTGGATGGCCTTTGAAAGCATGAGGTTTAAAAACCTAACGAAAAACAAGACAAACAGGTGGCACTCCAGAGTGTTTTCTGGTTTGGAGCTCTCTCAAACACTCAATTTTAAAGCGGTTTTGCTGGAGTTTGCATGAAGATAAGAAATGAGGAGTCTAGAAAAACACAATTGAAAACTGAGGTTTCTGCTTGCTTCTCCGACCTGTTGGATAAACCAGGGACAGTTGGGGTCTCCTAATCAAATGAGGATCACAGCTAAAAATACCCATGTTCCTCAGCTTCTCTCCCTGCACACTTATCTTCGAATCACGGTTTGGGTTGAAAGGACCTTAAGATCGTCCACTTCCAACCCCCTGCCATGGGCAGGGATGCCTCACCCTAGACCATGTCACCCAAGGCTTTATCCAAGCAGCTTACAGGAACTCCAGCTCAGAACCTCAGCACATGGGACTCAGTCTCAGGTGGGACCTTTCCCCATTGCTGCAGCACAAGGAGCACATTTATAGTGCCATAAAAAGACTTCTTGATGGGAGAGAGTTTGTCTCTGATAGAACTCATCCATCTGTGCCAGGGAGCTGGAGCTGCTGTGGTGCAAAGATGCGCTTCAAGGAGCAATACAGGAAACAATGCATCAGGCACGTCTGTCACCCAGTTGCCTCATCTTGTGCATCACTGTCTTTGACGACCTTTTCAAGTATTTTTGCTTAATGAATAGTTATTTTTTTGCAGACTGGGGAGAACACAGGTCTTTTGACAGCTCCCTTCCATCAGAGTTTCCTTTCCTTTTCTTTTCCCTGTTTTGTCTTGTTGCTTCTTTCAGGTGAATACTTGAACCAGAAATGAGTCAAATCTGGGGTTTTTCCTATTTTGATCAAAAGCACAAACCATCCTGCAGAGAGTGGGCACATTCTGCTTTCTGAACTCACAGTGCTGGCATCTCTCAACAAGAGCGATGTGTTTGATGAGCCTCTAATAACACTACAAAGAGCTGTCCCCTCTTGAAGCCTGCCTTCTGGCACCAATCTTACACAAAAGTCTTTGAAGCTTGGAAAAGTATTTAATTGACATCACTGAGCTGGCCCGGTGTCATCATGCTGAAGCTGTCAGGCTGCTGCAGACAAAGGGATGGGACAATATAAGTGACCTTTTTCTTTAGAGGAGGCTGGAGCAATGGGGAAGCACAGCCAAGGATTAGAGCATACACCCTCCTTGAGGCATTGCTGTGCTTTGCTTCTCTATAGCATGTCTTACTATACAGAGCACATGGTCATAGAGTCACAGAGTAGTTTGTGTCAGAAAGGAATTTAAGATCATCCAGTTCCAACCCCTGCCATGGGCAGGGACAACTTCCATAGAGCAGTTTGCTCCAAGCCCCTGGGTCCAACCTGGCCTGCAACACTGCCAGGGATGAGGCAGCCACAACTTCTCTGGGCACCCTGTGCCAGCGCCTCAGCACCCTCATAGGGAACAGCTTCTTCCTTATCTCCAACCTGAACTTCCCCTGTTTCCGTTTGAACCCATTACCCTTGTTCTATCACGACAGTCCCTGATGAAGAGTTCCTCTCTGGCATCCCCGACAGCCCATAAGATTTTCTGATGTTCTCATAAAGCACAGCAGTAGAGTTGGTTTTGGCTATGGCTTGTTGGCTGGTGATGTAAAAAAGCCCCCATAGCTCAGCTGATGCATAGAGACATGCTAAGTTTACATGCAGCTTGCTAGTGGGAACAACTGTCCTTCATCTCCAGTTGCAGTTACCAGTTAGGAACTGGTGCACCATTAAAGATTTCATGATTACACAGTATCCCAAAAGATAAGAGATATTCTGGTACCTATGGAAAATTTCCGAATATGAATCTTGGGGAAAAGGTGTGGAAAATGATGGACCAAACCTTTGAGTCCTTGAGGTCTGTTTGCCAAACCAAGACAGAGAACCCATGGGGTCCATGTGAACGCTTACAGCAGGTTTGCACAGTGTTGGGCTGTGACAGACTGCAAATTAAAACTGCTCACACAACCACCAGCAAATCATAGAATCACAGCCTGGTTTGGGTTGGAAGGGACCTTAAAGATCCCATTGTTCCAAAATCAGTCCACAGAATAAGTCACATGATGCCACCAGGTATGTAATCACAGAATCATAGAATAGTCAGGGTTGAAAAGGACCTTAAGATCACCCAGTTCCAACCCCCCTGCCAGGGGCAGGGACACTTCACACTAAACTATGTCACCCAAGGCTATGTCCAACCCGGCCTTGAACACCTCCAGCGGTGGAGCATTCACAACTTCCCTGGGCAACACATTCCAGTGCCTCACCACCCTTATAGGAAACAACTTCTTCCTCATATCCAATCTAAACTTCCCCTGTTTGAACTCGTTACCCCTTGTCCTATCACTACAGTCCCTCATGAAGTGTCCCTCCCCAGCATCCCTATAGCCCCCTTCAGGTATTGGAAGGCTGCTATGAGGTCTCCACGCAGCCTTCTCTTCTCCAGGCTGAATAGCCCCAACTCTCTCATCCTATC
>JASSUY010029222.1:0-55566 GCA_032466535.1 Forpus xanthops
GAGGTGTCCCTGCCCATGGCAGGGGGGGTTGGAACTACATGATCTTAAGGTCCTTTCCAACCCTAACTATTCTATGATTGTGGTCACAACTCCTTGCATGGCGCACCAAGTTTAATGCATGTCACTTCTGTGCTTGCCATGATGCAGGGCAGAGACCCTGTTTCTTATATTAAAATATTCCCAAGCTGGCTAGTCTCATACCTAAGAGTATTCATACCAAATACTTCGATACAGTCATACCAAAATACTTTGATATATAATGAGTCCAGACTAGGGTAGAAACTTTCTGCCCTTTATCCTGCTTTGCACTGAGGCCTGCTCTGCCCTGAAAGAGCCTCAGCTTCCTGAGGAATAATGAACAAAACTTGTGGATAACTTTAGGAGTGACTCACTGACTTGGTTCCCTGCATGGCCTAGTTAATACCTCATCTCCATGGCCCTCCTTGTAGCTAGGAGGAACATCTCTTTGTATTATATTTGCCGATTCTCTTGTTGAGTAGTTGCAGCAGCATTAAGGAGTGTGTTAGAAGCTCTGCTTTGATTTTTACAGGCTATTTATGTTATCCAGGATATAGGAATATTGAATGCTGAGGCTGTGAGGGTATTCTATGGTCTTGTAGCAAAAAAAGCAGCAAAGGCTCTGAATTATGACGATCTGGACCTGCAATGGTGGTGGATTTCCTTCTATCTGAAGTATGCAGTTCCAGAAGCTGTGCTGTGCTTCTGAAGGTGATATCTGAGTCTTGCCAGTCATCACAGTCCATGGCAGCTCATGATTTGATTTCATATGGCATATGGATGATCTGGGGGATGAGGAGCGTTATTGCCAGGCATTGTGTTGATGTGTGGCTCTGCACAATAGGTCAGAAATCCAGTTCAGCCTTCTTCAGGCTGCCCTGCTTCTCCTCAGGAATCACAAACGCTGATCTGCGGAACCTCAGCTCAAGGAGCTTTCAAAGGACCATTTTAGCAGCCAGTGCAAGCCATCCATCAGTGCTCCTGTCTTCGCTCTAACTTGCTCCATTCTGAGTTGCCTTAATTCGGTTATGATGAAATTTAGAGGAACTGCTCCTGACAAATGAGACTTTCTCTAGTGGGTTGCTTCTTTAAACCATTAACACATGCTTAAATATTGTCAGGACTTCAAATGAGAACATTTAAGCCCTCAGAGATCCTTCACTGTTGAAGGCAGCTTCTGGCATACAGTGTATCACTGTTACCCAAGAGTGTACCAGCGTGAGAGTATCCTTGTCCTGTTCATCCACTCCAAACATGTTAAGAGAGTTACAGGACAGATGAAAAGCAGCTTGAGGCTATAATAGCAGGATAACTGTTTATAAGCAGCAGAAGAGGAAAGTGATGGAGAGGTAGAGTGGATGATGCTGACCGAAGACTTCTCCGTTTTTCACATAGATCTCGAGGAGCTTTGGCTTTCAAGGAAAAGCCTTGCAATAAGAACAAAGGTTTTATGCCACTTCTTCCAGATCAGATACCTGACAGCCATTGCAACTAAACCTGTCCTCCAAAGAAAGAACCCTCAAGAGTTCTTTCTCCTCCTCCCAACCTTTCCAGCGCCAGTTTCCACTGGTGCTGCTGTGACAAGTCTCTCTGGAGAGCACCAAGAACTCTGATGGCAAATACTTATTAATTGATTCACTGGGACCAAGGAAGCATCCAATCCAATTAGAGATACATAATTTATGCCATCGAGCGCAGAGATTGGGTCACTATTGATCCAGGGTGAGAAAGGGGCTGACAGCTGTTCTGGTGTCAGGGTTATGGGACCTGAACTGAGATGATGATCCTTCAGCAGCAGCTGGGGTTGGCAGGGAACCACCAGTCTGAGATGAACCACCTGAGGTCTCCATGAGCTGCAGGCATGACCATTTCTATTCTTTAATCTTGACCACACCAAGGGCTTTGAAACCCATAGAGATCCCGAAGGTTTAGTGTTTTATGTGCTAAGGTACAGCACAGGTTTCAAGAGGTAACAACTGAAGGCAACTTTTTACCATGGGACCACACAGACCAACCACCTTAGTTTTCAAAAAGCTATTTGTCATCCTAGGAAGCCCATATCCTTAGAGTACACCATACTTAGAGTAAGACCATACCGTTGGAGTAGAGAAATTAAATACCTACCCCAGAAGCACCAGGGAGGAAATTGATTGTAGTAATAGGACAGGGAAAAAAAAACAGTTCTACTACAATTTTGGGGCTTGGTGGCTTCAGATAACATGAGAAGCAGCAAGAGGGAAAATCTCAATGAACATGCAGGTATGTGCCATATGTCAGCATATGGGAGCCTCAGGTCAGACCACTGCATGTTGTGTTCATCCAATTCAAAATGCCTTTGGAAGACAGAAAATCCTGGTGTTTCCTAATTTCACTTTAGTTCTCAACCTTTGCTCCTGATGGAGCAGCTGAGGGAGGAGGAGAGTGATTTAGGATATAAAAATCCTAATTTTACTCTAATTCTAAAGCAAATATATTCTTAAATCATTTAATCCTGAACAGAGGATGTTTTTATGAATAGGATTCTTGTATCTTTTTGATTGTAAAGCAAATAGATCCTTCTAATCCTAAACCAAATATAACCTTATATCCTTTGGTATGTAAGAATCCTAATTTTGCTTTCACTATCAACCTTTGCTTCATATGGAGGGCTTAGAGAGGAGGAGAGTGGTTTGGTTCTGGTATATGGAAATGAAGGAACAGAAGGAGATGATGTAGCACATGACATCAGGAGACCACTGACACGGCCATACAAATAACTGTATGACTATTATGGCAGTTGGGGGGCTGTGACCTTAAAAGTATCCTACTATGGGAGGAAGAATGACTGAGGGCCCCTTTCCTGCTGATCCCTCCCCCTGTGTCCATTCCTAATGGAGGGACATTCTGGGGATCGGGCCTGAAACATGGGCAGAGTTTTCCAAGGAGGCCAGAATAGTTGAGACTCTACCACCCATCCTTTGGGGTATTTTAAGGTCGGAGGGATTGCTAACATGAGCCAGATGGAGATTTGCCTCCCACTTTGGTGGAATTTGGAGCAGACCCAATGTGAGTGGCTTGTTATTGGGGGGGACAAAAGAGGAAAGCTTTGTGAGGTCTAAGTGGTCCAGAGAAGCAAGGATCGCTCAGCTGAGATCCCCCTGGAATGAGAACATGGTTATTTCAGGCAAAAGCAATCTGTTATTTCCACTCCTGAACATTTATTTGGGTCAGGGTGGGAAAATCCGATTGCCTTGCCAAAATCCCACTGGGGTGGTAAAAATACAAATCCCATGTATTATTATGTGTGTATTCTGAAAAGTAGTTAGTGACTGCGTTTATTGCATCTGGCCACTTGCAGGGAGTTATACTCTCTTTGCCCCTTCCCCTAAATTCACATGCTTACGCATGAATATGAGTCCTTTTGGGACCTATTAAACTGTTTTAGGGGAATGGAGCTGGAGTGATCCTATACCCAGCTCCTCACAGAGCTTCTAGCAGCACATCCTGCAGGGAGGAAACATCATTCAATGCAGTTTCCCCTAGCTGGTGAGCCACTGCATGGATGTGGTGTGATGCTTTCCCCAAAGCTGCATCATCTGCTCAAGGACCTGTTTCATGGGCCAGATGGAAATACCAGGGATGTGAATTGTTCACAGCATCATCCCTAGACCCTTATCTCTGAGGGGAGCAGGCTGCGTATTTCATCCAAGTAACACTGAGTTTGACCTGTAATGGATCAAGGAAGGTGGAGGGCAAAGAAGATTAGTGTTAGGAAGATGCTGTTACCTTTGCACTTCATTAGCAGGATAGGTTGCTGATTTGTAAAGGTGAATGGAATAGGGTTCTGGACATGATCTGTGTTTGGATGCTGGGAAAATGAAGGGGAGCTTTACCACTGTGTGTGAAGCCACATAGCATCTTAAGTCATAGCAGCTATCAATCCATCCCAAAAGCCAAGTATTTTGTGCACAGCACTGCTTCCAGAATCAGTTCTTGGCCCTCTCAGTCCTGGACAGGCAGAGGACAGCAAGAACCTATTGCAATTTTGGCAGCCCTAGGAATGGTTCAGGTCCACTCTGCTACAGCTCTAGAATCTCCACCTCCATCCAAAAACCACAGCTGCCAATCCCAGCACTGTTCCTGGATGCATCTTTCCACTAGAGGGAACTTCAGCTGGAGATGATAGCCTTTCTAACCTTTGTATCCAACAGTTGCACCTTGGGTTCTGGGTGTAACATAGGACAAACACAGCGCATTCTGAGGCAGTGCCACTGTGGCTTTCAAAGTGAGATATGAATCTGTTCTGGGACTCATATACTTTGATCTTGTAGAGTGGGTTGGGATGAGTTTGCGGAAAAAGTGGCCTCTGAGCTGGAGGAATAGTTCAAAATACCCCTTTTTTGGCTACTGGGAACTGCCAGTGGATTCATACCTCACATCCAACTGATGATTTTCAGCCCTACATTCCCAGCTTTGGGCCAGAGCCCTTCACTATTGGCTTCTCAAGACCCACAACTGCCTTAGAAGCCACACTGGACCTTATTAATTTAAATCGGTGCCAACCCCTTCTCTCATTTAGGAACTTACTGCAGGGAGATTGGGTTATGTGCTTGTCAGCATTGGGATGCTGTGAGCTCCTGCCTTATGCTGGCTGAACTCTGCTGCCTCTGCAGACTGGGACTGGCCTGGCACTTTTAAGGCAAGAGGAAGGTACCTCTGCTACTCTGGTGCTATTGGAAAGCCTCACCATTTGTGTCATAGCAACACCTCAAAGTCCTGCCTGGTTAAAACCACCGGCTTGAGTGACTGTGAGGAACGTGCAAACTCCTGCTCCCTTGGAAGGCTATGTCTGCAGCCAGCTAAGTGTTTACTCCCTGAAGCAGCCCAAGGCAATGAGCAGTTCTTTATGTCTTCTGTAAGCACAGCAGCCCCATCTCTAGCAATGCTCAGCAATCCAGGGCAGAAGAGGTGCCAAGATACAGATAAAAGGTGACCTTTGCATCCACGCTTGTAGCATCCATTGCAGACCAGTGCCTGCGTGTGAGCTGCTGGTGCCAAAACAAGACACACACCCCCCTCTTACCCACCTGCACTGGCAGTACTGAATTTAGCTCACGTTCAACATGCTCTGTGAAGCAGGCAAAGGCATAAAAGCAAAGGAAAGTCATCTCCCAGCCTGACCTTGGGCTCGCAGGACCCCATGGACTTGCCCCCTTTTCTTTGTGCTGCAAATGTTGGCATGCACGCTTCAGGATAACAGCTTTTACAAGGGAAATCTGGAATCTTTAGGAGGAGCAGAGAGGTAGAAAAAGCAGGTGCTGTGCAAAGAAGGCAGCAGAGCCCACAGAAAGAGAGTTCCCTTGCAGGCAGAAGGGAAATGCATCCTGCTAGAAGGCAAATAGGTCTGGGGGAGGTTTGCTCCCACCAAGGTGGGTTTGGTCATGGAGCTCACTGATTTGCATAGCTTGGGACTTAGTGCACATCTCCATAGCATTAGGTCAGGCACTTCCTTCCCCAGCCTCTGAGGAATCACTTGTTACTTGTATTGGCTTGTAAGTTACTTGTGTTTGAGGCTAATTAAACACTGAGCTCAACCCCCTGATTACAAGGAGAGGACTGAGCCCATGAGCAGACCACAGTGGAGAATGCCACAGCCCCCAGGCTGACCCCACACCACTGCAGACCGCACGTTTGCAGTTAGGACATTATTTACCTTGATACCAGCAACATTCTCTTGAAATATATTGAAGGAGAGATTGGGAAAATGAAGTGTATAAGATTTATCCTGCACTAGAGGATTTTAGCATCCAAGAAAGCCAGAGCATCCAGTCCCTCAGACTTAATAGAAACCTCCTGCTTTATTAATGTTGCCTTATTTATTATTTTTCCCCTTGTCCACAGGTCCTGGGCAGAAAGTCAAAGCTGTGTTTGAGGAGCCTTCCTGGAGGTTTTCATTAGTAACAAGGCCAGGGAATCCACTGCAAATGTAAAAATAATCGATTTGAGAGCCCTGAAAGGATGGAGAGTTACTCACTGTGGAAATATTAAGGGAGAAAGTGGTAGTGGGAGGTTCCCATGGCTCAGTGTTGCCTAGCTGTGAGCTTTGAAAGCTGCCTGAAGGCCAAGGAGATGCAGAGAAGGAGGTATGGTTGCCTCTGAGCAGCACAGAAAGGCAGCTGTGGCTGATCTGCTGAGCACTGCTCTTCCACTGCTTGGATATGCCTGAGCTTAGGAGTGTGTCAGGGCCCTTCTAGGGCTAAAGAGAATGGGAATAGGTGGACAGAGAACTTTTGTCAAGCAGAAGATCTGCTGCTTGCTCACCCCTTGGAGATGAAGGTCCAGGGTAACGCTCAAAGGACAGGCACACTGAAGGACAATGCTTGATGCTGAACAACGCAAGGAGCGTCCAGTTCTTGTGAGGATGCTGAGACCATGTCACTTTCTTCCAAGCGACTATGGCAGCAGAGCCAGTGCTGCTTCTGTGCTTCACAGTTATTGCCTGGCCCTGGTGTCACTTCCTCATACTGGTTTGCTGCACAGGAAGAAGATGCCACCATGTCTGGATCAGTCCCTGGTGCATCAGAATGGGAGGAATAACAGGAGACTTTCCCACCTCGGCACAGATGTGTCAGCCCCAGAGCTTGAGCAGTTATAATCTTATAACTCAGACTGCAGTGTGGGAGCCCCACAGAGGCCTCGTGTGCCACGGGCTCTGCAGGGCTACAGCCCTTTCTCCTTCCAGTACACCCATTTCTCCTGGCTTTTGTGGCACAACTGCATGGATAGATTTTCCTGTGGGTTTTTGTCCTGCCAGCTCCATCTTGAAGCCATTTCTTAGCCCCAGCTCTGACACATGCCATCTTGTACACCCTATGCTCTGCTGTACCCCTGTCCTTGCCTGCAGTGACTGTATCTGGTCCTGCCCCCTTTTACTGCAGCATCACTTCAGAGCAAGACCATCCATCCCAGACCTGTCCTATGGGGACCTGGATTCAACTCTCACAAGGAGGAAGAAAAATCTGTGATGGCATTCAAAATGCTTCAGTTTGGATGGAAAAAGGCTGCAGGGCAGTATCTCTCCTACAAATGGGCCAGTCTCCATGCACAAGGTATTTGGAAGAGGACAGGGCTGTTGTGGTTCCAGATAATACTCTTCTGATACTCAGAAAGGCTTCTTTGAAACCCACAAGCTGCATGGTCTCAGGGTGCAGGTTGGAGTGGTGTTTCATTTGGGCACTCCAGCAATGACACTGCTGATAAGCCTTATTTTGCAGAGCCAATATGAGAAACCCTGATAACCATCCACATTCTCAAACCTGAATGTAGACAGATCCCTTCCAACCCAAACCAGGTTGAAATTGAATTTAAGAAACCCTTCAAGTTGCTTGAAGAGTTTGCACTCCCTGCTCCACATCAAGTTATAGGCACTGAGGAACAATCTGCTAAACTTCATTGTTTATACTGGTGGGAAATGGGTTTTAAATGGGTATAGATTATTAGGAAAGGAGAACCGCAGCCTTTCACTCTGTGTCAGTCCTCCAGGTATGTGCAAAGAGAGGTTTGTGTGAAAGCAGAGCTCCTGCAAAAGAGCTGAAGCACATAAGCAGTGGTCTTCCAGCCACCCAGAATCTCTGGCCACCAGCACTGTGGAGACTAAAGGAGGAAGAAGTGGGTTTATACACCAGCTGGGAAAAGGTGGCAGTGAACATGGATGCAGATGGAGACTGACTGCAGGGTCGAATGCCAAACCAGCCTTGCTAGAGCTGCTGGTCAGACCCAGGAGAAGCCCTGCAGCCTGTTGGAGAAGCACTTCAGCTCCTACACGGCTCCTCCTTTGGTGCTTTTCAACAGCTCTGCGCCCCCCCCAGCCCACTGTGCGGTGGGCCGAGGGGCTGGAGGCATTTTCCCAGCACTCTAATCTAACAGCACCAGTGGGAATGTTTACAGCACGCTGCCACTTGAAGCCTTATCAGCCTCCTCTCCTATCTCCCACCGCTCCGGGCTGATAAACGGGTGGGCTGGTGGCACCCAGGGGAAGCACCCAGAGCAGGGGATGGAGCTGGGGACTGGCCAGGCACAAAGCCAGCAGGGCTGAGGTGCTTCTCCTGTGGTGATGAGGATATGGTGGAGGGAAAGCAGTAGAGCAGATATCTTCCCAAAGGAATGCTACAAGCAAAGGGTTGTACTTGGGGGCAGCCAGTTTCCAGGCCTGGACAAAAGGAGCATCCCATGGGTGACAGGGTACATTGTGGGAACAAAAAAATGCAGCCCAATAAAAATCAGAGGCACGTCAGAGAGGGTAGCTACAGTATTTCCAAGCAAATTGGAAATCTACTGCTGGCACCTGCATCTTGGGCAGGTTTTCCCTAAATCGGCCTAATCAGCAGAGGATCAAAGGCAGCTCACGTGGAGTTGTGCTCCCTGCTTTGTGCTGAAGCCATAGTTCTGAGATGGAAGAGCCTGGAGTGTCTGATGTCCTGAATGCTGCATGGATGCTAAAGGCGCCTTCAGCCCCTCCCTTTCCCCATTTACAGTGCTTAAACAGAGCAGAAAATTTGAAAGAGACTCTCTCTCTCTCTATATATATATATATATTCAGGAAAGAAAGCTGCCCGGAAATGTCCATGCCGTTCCCCCTCCTTGGGCAGCATCCGCCGCAGCATCCCGCTGCCACCGCTCCCGGCGTGGGACATTCCTCCATTGCCATCTAGCGGCCCCCGGCCCGGGAAGGGGCTGCTCCCCTCCTCCAGCATCCTTGTAGCTCGGGTCCGCTCCCCTTCAGTCCGTGTTACCCACCCGGGAGCAGCCCACCGGCTCGGCAGCCCCGTGTCTGTGGTACCCTCTATGTCGGATGGGTCGCGAACAGCCGTGTTTGGGTGTTTTGGGTGGATTTCCCCACGCTTTGGGGTGAAATAACAGTGGCTCACAGTCCTCGGGCATGGCTGATGTGTGCTGACACCTCCCATGGGTTGTTTCCCAGTCTGGGAGGTGTTTTTCCCCAAGCAGAGAGTTTCAGATTTGAAATTTTGGAGTATAATTGGCATAGGAAGTTTGTTCTGGAATATTCCCTAGCTTTGCTGTAAATGCATGTTCACAGAATAATTTGGGTTGGAAAAGACCTTTAAGAGCATTGAGTCCAACCATTAACCCCGCACTGCCAAGGGCACCATTAACCCATGTCCCTGAGCACCGCATCCACAAGTCTGTTAAATACCTTCAGGGATGGTGACTCCACCTCTGCTCTGTGCAGCCTGTTCCAATGCTTGCCGATCCTTTTGGTGAAGAAATGTTTCCTAACCTCCAGTCTAAACCTCTCCTGGTGCAGTCTGAGGTTGTTTCCTTGTCCTGTTACTTGGGATAAGGGACCAACATTCTAACCTGTTCGAGATGTGCTGTGTTTTGACGGTGCACATCCCACATCCGAGAAACTTGGTGCTGCTTGTGATAGTGTGTCCAAGAGAGAGGTAGTGGGGCTGCACAGGAGCATCACTGTGTGAGCATTCCCCCAATACATGGTACAGGGGAAGCTGAGAGGCAAGCTCAGGGAACAGAGGGATATTTGTAATAGGAATAAATTTTGTGCAGCTCCTGGGATGGATCAAGGGCCCTCCCTCCATGGAAAACGCAGAAGAGAGGGGCTGCAGAATCACAGAATCCCAGCATGGTTTGCGTTGGAAAAGACCTTAAAGCTCATCCAGTCCCAACCTCTGCCATGGGCAGGGACACCTTCCATTAGATCAGGTCGCTCCAAGTCCGTTCCAAACTGGTTTGAATCACTGTGTATTTTCAAGGGTGCTGCAAGAACAGTGCACAGCACCTTTATCCACCTTCCTCTACCATCCCCCTTTATCTTAATACATAAGGACCTTTTGGAAACCAAAAATATCCTGCTCTTCCCAGTGCGTGCTCCCAAAGTGTCTTTCTGAAGCTAATCCATCCACTAGCAGAGTCCTGGGCTGGATGTTGCTATTCTGGTCCCTCAGTAACAGGAACTGTTTGTGTGACTTGTCAGGACCTGCTTCATTGCAGACATGAGATCACAGTCTCATTTCTCAGCTATGGATAAATGCATTCCTGCCAGGGCTGGAAACATGACGGAAGCATAAGTGAAGGCTTCCTGAGCCTGCTGACAGCCTGAAACACCATGTCCTTGGTGTGATCTGTTCATTGCAGTGGTGCCAAAACTCCAGGCAGGAGGAGAAGATGCTGTAGGAGGATGAAACATAGAATCATAGAGCTGTTTTGGTTAGAAAGAACCTTAGATCATTCCGTTCCAACCCTCTGCAATGGGCAGGGATATGTTGTCATCATCTCCTCTGCAGACCTGTTTGGGGGTGTTTGAGACCTTGTGTTCTTCCTCCAGCACTGGTCTGCTTAGGACAGGAATGGGCAGTTGTGCCACCCTACCATGCACGGTACTATGGTCCCTGCAATTCCCTTCGTAGTGCCTGATTTTGGAGAAGAGAGGGCATCAGGTAAGACCTTAAAGTGTGGGGGATTTTTAATATGAAAGCAGCACTAAGGAAAACTGTAATTTTTCTTTATTCCTTAGAAAAATAGAGCATGGGAGATGAAACAGGAACACATCAACACGCACAGACCACAGCCTAGACTGTGACACCGTGCACAGACAGCAGACACATAAGCCAGGTAAGAAGCAAATGAAATGTGAACCATGGTTTGCACAGAAGAAACCAAAAGTGCAGAAAAAGGAGGAAAAACGACTAGGAAAAGGAAGTGATATAGCAAAGTCAGAGACTAACAATAAACCCCCCAAAGAATCAGTGCAATAATGGGGGAACCTGTGAGAAAGGAAGAGGAAGAGAAGGCATTGCAAAGGATTTGGTGTTCTCAGCAGTTTTGATTTGGATATTTCTTTCTCCATTCCCTAACCCTATCCCCAGGCGACTTCAGGGTTTTGTTATCTGGTTGTGTGACCCCCAGAAGAGTTTCCTGGTTCAGCACAGGCCCCAGTGGCCATCACCATGTAGAGCCACTGGCCCAGCAGCCAGCACAGGGGGCCTGTTTCCACCTGGCTGAGCCCTTTTTGAGCCCTCCAGGCCGTACAGCAAGAGCTGTTGAGGCTTCAGATGCTGGAGGGTGCACCACAGGGTCTGGGTGGTGTTTCTATTCCTTCCCTAGCAGGTGCTGCCCCTTAAGAGCAGCATAGGAGACAGGAGCGTCCCTTAAAGTTGATTTTGATTGCTGTCAGCAGTACTCTGGAGGCTCCAGTGGATTTTGCAATCCAGCAGCAATCCCTTTCCACAGCCAGAGCAGAGGGAATAGGGAGGTTCTGGTGATGTGATGAGGAGCTGGGTCCTGTCTGCACTGTGTACCTGCACCTCAACTTTAACAACTCAGAGAGTAAAGGGCTGAGAAAGTGCTATTGTGGAGTCTGGTTTTCACCCCTTGGGAAATGAACTTGATGAGACTCAGGTCTGTACTTTGTACTTTTCAGAGAGAAATACTGAGAACCCACCTTCTCCTTCTGGGGCTCATCTTTTATGCCCTGCTCACACCTGCAAGCAGCATCCTCCCCACCATCCCAAGCCCTGGTACCCATGGGCTGCCCAAGCCTCTGCCCTGCAGACCCCCTCCTCCTTCCCAGAACTGGGGCTCAGTGAGGAGCCTTTGCCATCAGAGACCCAGCAGCAGCTCTCTCTCAAAGCCCACTTTGATGGAGTGCCAGCCCTTGGAGCATAGCTGAGGGCATCCCTCCTGCCTACATGGCCAGGTGGGGCCTGTTAGCTGAGCCCTGCAGCACAAAAGGGGCTGTGTGGCTGCTGTTTGTCCTCTGGGAGCTGGAAGGAAACTTGGCAAGGAGGAAAAGCCTTTAGAAGCTACTGGGAAGACCGTTACTTATATTTAGCTGCTCTTGAGAAGAGAATAAAGGGAAACTTGAGTGTGAGCAGGTAAGGCAGCAGTGAGGCAGGCACTTCATTTGTTATCTGAGGATCCCAGCAAAGAGAATTTATCTCTGTGCATCAAAAGCAGTGTTTGATTGTGCATAATTGTAGCTTATGTCTTAATAAGTTGTGTTTGTTGTGTGGGGGAGGCTGGTTCTGCCCAGCCGAGAAAGTACCTTTGGTTTCTGAGAGAGGAGGAGGAGATTGTCTGGAAAACCCCCACTTCAGCTGCGTATTTTTAACCTGAATGTCTTTAGATTATGGAGAACGGTGAGGAAGATTAGAAAAGCCTCCAAACTCTGTGCGTAAGGGAGCATGGTGCAAACATCTGCAGCATGCAGCAGCATGGAGAACAAAAAGGCTGCTGTTTGGAACAGGAGGCAGAACAACAAGCTTAAAGGCACAGCACACAGAAAACCTGCTGTGAGCCCCATGGCCAGTGCTTCCCAGGGAAAGGAAGACTCTGCCCCTCTGATGCTGTTGCAGGGCTCAGGTAAGATGCAATTCCCTGGGAATGGCAAGCCTTGCTGTGGGTTTATTCCCTGCTTGTGTTTCTCAAGAGCGAGGTCCTGGGTTCTTCCAGGCTATGTGGGTTAGTGCAGGCTCTCTCCAGCCAAATAAGCAGGAAAATCTCCATCCTGAACTGAGCAGGGTTGAGCCTTGCTGTGGTCCTGGGCTGGGCTGGAAGAGCAGCCTACAGTGATGTTTGCCACCCATAGCACAGAGCTGCCATTCAGAGCTGAGGGGAAGGCTTGTACTGCCACAGAGCCTGCCAGGCAGGCCATGAATCTTGGTTTAGCTCTAGGTAGTGCTCTTCCTGGTGATCCAGGTCTCAGAGCCTTCTTGTGAATGTTCCCAGTCTGAGAGAGGTGTTTGCAGTTGTATGGTAAATACTTAAGAGTGTCTTCTACAGCACCTCATAACCAGCTTTATAGACAGATGAATATGAGGGATTTCTCCTTGCTTACATTGTCCCTTAGATCCACCAGCATCTCAAGAATCATTTAGGTTGGAAAAGATGCTTAAGATCATCAAGTCCAACCAAGAAAGGATTTGGGCCCTGCATAATGAAGGGCTATCTGCCCCACAGCCTTCTAGGGAGGTCCACTATATTCTGCTATCTCTGCATAGCTGGTCTTCATCTTGATGTTGATTCTTTGGCAAGGTGGTAGGTCAGCAGCCTCAGATCTGAGCAGCATTTTTGTGTTGAACTTGACGATCGTAAAGCTCTTTTCCAACTTACTTGATTCTATGACTCCAAAAGTACTCTTCACCTGCTTGAGCTTCATCCTGTGCTCAGCTGGGTGCTGATGCTTTCCCAGCTGCTTACTGCAGGCAGCACTAATCATAGAATAGTTAGGGTTGGAAAGGACTTTAAGATCATCTAGTTCCAACCCCCCTGCTATGGGCATGTCAGCCTTGTGTGCTGCTAAGAAAAAGCATCAGTCTGACCACTGGGTCAGCCCTTGGGAGTGATCTAACTTCCCATTATCCTGAGGGCAGCAGAGTGCTGGGAGCCAGAGCTGCTGGGAATGACTGGATCCCCATGACCAGCCTCCTGTTTGAGTCTCTGCAAGCACCAGTGGAGGGCTCATAACCACCAGCCTTTCCTGGCCATGGTGCAGCAGCTCTGGTTAAAGCACCATGGAGTGCTGAGGCCTTTTTGTGAGGGCACTCTGAATGTGGGTCCTGCCCATCTCGCCCAGCCTTGTTGGCCAAGAACAACGTTACCTGCAGGTCACCTGCTGACTAGCACTCTCCTGTCCCTTGGTAGCTGATCAAAAGCCATGGTGTTGACATGGGTCAAACCCCTGTTTTCAGACATTTGGTTTCCTGTGCCATGTACCCAGACTCTTGAAACTATAAAACTAATCCAGAACAACACCATTCCTTGGAAGAAAGCAGCTCATGCCCCAAGTTCTGTGTTCTCTCCTTTTTCCTCATCCATGCTCCTGGCTGTCTTGTGAATGGTTATTTATAGACTGTGGGTAGTAAAAGGTAGAATGAGCATTACTTGGAACTTGCTTCTTTACAAGTTCTCAGGGGACTTTTGAGTCACCCCAGGGCTGAGCTTGCCTGGATAGTGTTTCTTAGTGGTGGGATGAATCTTGCCAAGCTAAGGAGGGAAGCAGAGGAACAGGAGGCCGCAGAGTTTGTTCATGCACCTTCTGCAATGGTTCTGTTGGCAGAGTAAGAGCAAAACTAACCTGTATGAGCTCTGAGGTTGAGGATGGGTCCAAGCTGAGCAAGCCCAGCTGCAGAGGAACTGCTTGCATAAACTTTTGCCACCAAATGGCCATATAATTTTATGGCTCTGCTCTATCTATTGTGCCTATTACATGGATGTATGACCCACATTTAATGAGATATGGCAGGTTGTACATTTCTTGGTGATTATGGCATGTGTCATAAAGCAGAAAGCTGGAGGCAATAATCCCCTGGAAACACATTGCCCAGGGGTGTCCTGTTACTATTAGGAAATAAAATTCCAAATGAAAAAGTAATGAAAACATTGAAGAACTTGTTACACTTTGAGCCATAGCTATGGTGGAACTGTCAGGGCTATCAAACCTCCAGCTTGAGCTGTGAGGATCATTTACATCCAGTCTAAACACCCACTCCACATGCGATTCTGACAGCCTGGCCCTGGATTGCTGTTATTCCTGCAACCTGCACCCTGATAGAAGCAGCTCTCCTTAGTAGCTTAAGAGTTTCACCTGCACTCTTCTCACCAAGATCTCATCACGTGGGGCTACTGTCCTCATTTCCAAGCCTTGGAAACAATAAAGAGGTCTCCAATCCAAACTCCTTTAATAGAAAGCTTAACGCTGCTTTTTCCCTTTGCATTTAAGATGAAGAACTCATAGAATGGCTTGGCTTGGAAAGGACCTTAAGATAATTCAGTTCCAACCCCTTGCATGGACGGGGACACCTTCCACTAAACCACGTCACTCAAGGTTCTGTCCAACCTGGCCTTGAGCACTGCCAGGGATGGAGCATTCACCACTTCTAGTTGGGTTAATAATCTCTCTCTTGTTTTAATTAGGCTCGAGGCAGCAACTTATGGTGGAGCCTAAGACAAGTGATATCTGAGGATGGAGTCACTGGGAAGATGTCACTTGGGTTTTCTTTGGCTCTGGACTCCAGCACTTTAATGAAGCTCCTGCTTCTTCTGGCCTCCACTCACAGCATTTGGTGCTTGGTCTCCTTCTCCAGGTAGTAGCAAGTTTTGTTTCCAGAGAAGACCATAGAATCACAGAATGGTTTGGATTGGAAAGGTTCATCTAGTTCCAGCCCCCTGCCATGAGCAACGATGCCTCACATTAGACCAAGATTGGGAACAGTAACTAAGAGAGTTGTCTGCAAGCACAGAGATATGAATATGTATATATAAAAATAATGTTAGGATATAACAATTCCTAGAGGCTCTCAGTGCTGTCTGAACACATAGCAATAGGTCTGTCCCAGAGGACAAGAGATGTATGATGAGGAACAGAAGCAGTAGTGGTGATGCCAGCATTAGTCAGCTGCTCAGTGGGAGAGGGCTGGGCTTTCCACAGCCAAGGTTTGGAGGCCTCAAGCAGCATCACAAGACTGGTTGTGGTCAGGACTTCAGTTGAGGGGCTGAGAGAAGGGAGGGTGGCAATTGCTCTGTCACAGCATCAGTCGTCCCAGCATGACCTTGACTGCTATAAAGTCACCATAATATTTATGGTGGTGCCGTAAACACAACAGTCAATAACAGAGTAAGAAGTTCACTTGCATGCTGTGACTTCATCAGGGAATGCTTTGTAGCTCTGCTAGTGGGTCAATAATGCAGGCAGACCAGGTTCATGCCAATAAAAACTTTGTTATGTGCTCTGGATAAGACATATCACACAAACTGACTTCATAGCAATGGTGGCAGAGGGTAAGGGGTGACCACACCATCACATTATGTCCTTTGTTTTGCTTGGTGCCTGAATCAGTAGCTGGGGAATACTGAAGCTGTCTAGACTGGGTGAAAGTATAGTGCTGTAGTAGGAACAGTTCTCCATCCCAACAAAGAGATGCAGAGTGTGGTGTCATGTAGTACTTTGTAGTCTTGGGATCTGATAACCCCAACCAGACCAAAGAACACACCAGAAAAAGATTATATTAGTCATGAAGGAAAACATTGTACTAATATGACCACATTGGGAAAGAGACTGTAGCTTTTTGCTGGACAGAAGGCCTGGGAATCTCCATCCTTGGAGATGTTCAAGGACAAACCGGTCAAAACCCAGAGTGACTCAGTCTGAATTCAGCGTGAACCTTTGTTTGAGCAGGAGGTCGGAGCAGAGACCAAGATTTCTTCTGAACAGAGATGTTTTGTGATTCTAAATATTGAAATATTATTCTAAATGGAATACTGTGCTTTTTGGAGATGTTGAGGGGCAAAGTTTGCCTTTCATTTCTGTGAAATCTTATCCACGAGCAGGCTGCTCATGCTGGTACAAAGGAATAGTTGTTACTCTTCCTTGTATATCTCTCAGCTTCATTTGCATGAGATAAGAGAATGAAACCAGCACTGTGACCTTGCAGACAGAGGTTCGTGGGAGGGCTTCTACCACCCCCATGTGCATTAATACACATTTTTCCCCATGGGCAAGCTGTAACCCCACGCTTGCCAAGCCACCAAACTTGCACAGATAGTTTACAACCATCTATTATGAACTGAGGACTGTCACCTGCCTTCCGCCCTTTAGCTCCCACAGAAAGCATCTGTATGAGGGAGGATGCTGAGAAGCTGTAGCACAAGGACATTTCTTTATCTTTCTCTTCTTTTTCCCAAGCTTAAGAAAAAGAAACAGCAAAGAGGATTTACCCTTTTCCCTTCCCACAGATAATGGTTTGGAATTGCTAAGTGAAGATGTTGCCAGTTGAAGACCAAGATGTTCTGTCTGCCGCAGCAGAAAGGTAAAATGCCTTTGATGTTCTATAGAATCCAGGGTGCATTTGCAACTTTCTGGCTTTTGAAGGGATATTTTAGTCACCGGTTCCATTTTCATGGCTTGCCACAAACTGTCTTTTCTATGAACTGCCCCAAGTTTTTGTTCAACCAATAGTCTCAATATACTGATGGATATGAGCATCTTTTCTTCCTCCTCTCCTGTCTGAGTCTGAAAATTTCCAGTACCTGGAGAGCTGGTTGAGAATTGCACTTTTTGGTTTGTGAAAACTTCATTTTGTTGTTTTCCTTCCTTAAGGCAATCAGAAACCAACATTTTTCATACAGTAAAATTGGGCAAAAGCAAACAAATTTCTTGGAAGTCTCAAATGCTTCTTGATCGTGATTGTTTTGTTTTGTTTTTTTTTAAAGCTCCATTTGTTTCAATAAAATTCTGCCTTTTTAATTTGTGAAAATATTTGGTTTGGGCTTTTGTCTACATATTTTAAATTTACCAGCACAAAATACCTTTGACATTTAATAGGTAATAATCTGTCATGAAATAGTTTTAATATGTTTTAAACAAAATTCTCCAACAAAATAACGTCCAAAATGAAATGAAACATTCCAGCACTGCCTGTAGAATGCTGAGGCAAACACTCAGACCCTCTTCAAGAACCTCATAGAAACTGACGAGTTCTTGCAAAATGGTCTGATTTTGATCCAAATTTTGTTTTTGGAAGGAGGGCCTCCTTCAAGAACTTTTTTACCAAGTGCTTTTGATCTTTGCCTTTCCAGTTCCACTTGGTACTCCAAAATGTTCTCTTTTTTTTGTCATTTTCTTAAATCAAATTATCTCAGCCCAGCAGAAGGAAAGGCAAAATCCTTCATTTATCTTCATTTTACTGACAAGGAAGCCAAGGGAGCTTGGCTAGGGAGGAGAGAGAGATGAAGGGGAAGCCAAGACTTAGGGGCCAGCTCAGCACTTCTCCAGTGTAGACCATACCTGATTCCTCCAGGACCAAACAGGGCATGTGGTCTGCTCTAGCTGGGATGGATCTAGGAGGGACTGTGGGAAGTCAGCGTCTCCATATTAGACCTGCTCTGGTGTATGGTACTGTGCTGTATCCTAAATAAACAGGAGGGGGTTATGTGCTGCAGCTGGTACCTCTTTGTATCTTGGCTTGTTACTTCAATGTGTTGTGATTGCCCAGTCTAAATACCCTGCAAGATGCTCCACCACCAAGGTTGAGCTCAGTGTTTGCCAACACTCAATTTCCTGGTTTTGGGATGTAAAACTGGAAGCAGGGACGGCTAAGGGTACGCAGTTGTAGAGAACTCAGAGTTGAATGAGGGTTGTGTCCTATGTGTCCTGTTTCCTGAGGCTCTGCTTGATCTTGATGTTAGAAGAAGCTTTCTGAAATAACATGACAATTGTCGTTTGTCCCATCACAGTCAAGCTTTGTCCCATCAAGTTAACCTCAAGAGATGTGCAGCGGGTTGGTTGTTAACCAGATTTCTGAGAGCTGAAGCATGTGGTTCTCTTTTAAAGTGCCTTGTTTTACCTAGGGGGGAATCTCTGTAGCACTTGGGAAGGTTAAGGAGCAACTGAATAATCTCTTTTCTAGAACATAGAAGTGGTAAAAGAGGTTTAAGCTGAAAGGGAACATTGGGAATGTGATTGTTCCCTTTTTTTATTCCTTACAGAATGGCAATGCAACATTTCTTTACTTGGAAAAGAAGTTTTTAATAACCAAAATATTGATTTTATTGATAGTTCTATGCAAAAGCCATGTGCTAAAGAAAGCTGTGCCTCTGATGAGCCAGTTTGAGCTTGAAATTGGTAACATCCATGATCTTCACCATTGTCTGACTGCAGTCACCTCTCCCAGTCCACTATTTATAGTAAATCACAGCAGCTGTAGCCTTGGTACTCAAGGTCCTTTGATCTAAAACCTTGGTAAAATGAGCTTTCCAAGGGTTTAGGTACCTGGAGCAAGATAAGGTGTCACACCTTCTGGAAGTGCCTGTTTCCCTCCTTGGAGGAGCTAACACACGGAGGTTTCCATAAGGTGAGGTGAATTTGTACATCTTCCAATGCACCAAGTGCCAATCCCACTGCTAGTTTTGCAGTTCTGAGCTGTATTGTCATTGCAGCAGCGGGTGGGAACCTGCACATTCCCAAATCTTCATTAGCCCAATGACATGCATAGATACATCTGACACAACATCTTCTAGGAATATGTGGATCCAGGGTAGCTTTGTGGTTTCACAGAACATTAATGATAACACAGTAATGAAAAGGTGACCCTCCAAAGAAATCCCTTATGTTTTCTGACAGTCAACCACAGGACGGACATTAATTTCCAACCTGTTTCTAAACATACTGACAGTGGGTGAGTTGGGGAACAAGGGAAGCAATATATTGGGCTCTTGGTCATAAATGAGGAATTAATTGAACACTTTCTTTTAATTTCCCCCCTTTACCTGAGGCTGAACCAAACTTGCATCATTTAGCTGACAATGTTCTTCCTGGTGGAAGAAAGGCTTGCAGTGATTCTTTTTCTCTCTGGGATGGTGTTTCCATCACTTCCTGCTTGATTTGGAGAGTTCTTTGTTCCTTTCACAGCAGCCCTTGCTTCTTGGTGCTCTTTTTTCTATACATGATAGAGGTAGGAGAAGGTTTGGGTCCTGCAGTTACTGGTCCATTCATGGTATCAGCAATGTTCAGTCAATCAATGCTGTTGTCTTGTTATCAGTTTTCTGTACCCTATGCAATACCTGGAGACCCTGGGCAGTAGAAGTCCTGATTTAGGAGTGCTGGCTTTCCCATTTCTTCCATCACGTCCCTTCTTCCATCTCCTGGTCTGCACCTTGAGTGACTTCAGAGAGATGCTGTGATCCTTAAACTTGGTAGCAGCTAACTTGCAAGTTAAACTCCTTTCCCCAGGAGATGGGGCCAGCTACAGAACAGTACCTTCTGATGTGGAAAAAAATGAGCTTTTTCTTACTTCTTGTCTCTGAGACTGGGAATCTCCAAGCAGCAGACCCAGGCTCCCTGCTGACTTTGCAGCATCTTTGTCACCTGCATACCAGGGAGAAAGCAAGCAGAAATAACCAATTTTGGGAAAAACTTTGAAAATTATGGGAAAGATTAATATGATTCTAAGAAAAAATAGGAACATAGTGTGTTCAGCCCCCATTCCTTTCCCTTTTTCACCCAATTTATTGGCAAAAGGGACTCGCAGACACCCCTGGATCTCCCTTCAACTCAAATCCTTCAACTGAATTAGTGTCTTTGCCCTCAATACTGGGCTTTCCTGGTGTGACCTCAAGCACTTCTCCTGGAGCAGTGGGTACCACCCCTCAGCTAAGCATTAGGGAGGATTAGCCCCTGCTTTACCACTGAGGAGATCCATGGCCTGATGCTCAGCATGTTGATCCTGATTTTTGGGAGGCCAGATGTCCTGTGGTATATTCTGCAGCAGAATACAGATTTAGAGGTCTGCCTGTGTGCCACGATGTGAGGTCTGGAGGTTTCCTTTCTCTTTTTGTCTTTCTCTTTCCTCAACCATTGCCCATCCCCACTTACAGCCTGGATGCTCTCGGAGGAGATGAGCAGCATTTCAGACACAACAAAGCCCCATTGCCAGCTTTATAAAGGCAGCATCTCCTGCCCTAATGAGAGCAAATTTTTTGTCCAAACATTTGAAGTGAGGAGGTGCCTTCTTTTGCCACCCCCTGCCGGGATGAATATTCTTATCCAGTTTGCTCTGGTTGGAAATGAAACTAAAGGCATTTGCTTCTTTTAATGAGAGGTGACAGTGGCTCCAGCACTTCAGAAGGGAATTAGAAAAGGAGGGATGGCTGTGGAGCCAGTCTCCACTGAGTCTTTTCCACTAGCCCTTCTGTCCCTGGCAGTGTGTGGGATCAAAGGCCACCTACCTGCTGCTGAGCACAAAATCCCTTGGGAACCCCACTCCAGCAGTCCTATCCATGCTTTAAAGGACAGCGTAACACAGGGTTTTGATCCCCTGGGGAAGATGGGGCAAGACAACAGAGATGACCCCACTGAGCGTCTGGGCATCAGAGCTGGATCTGCTAATGTGGGGTTATTGGAGTGCTACACGTGTCCAGGTTTTGGGTTAAGGCTTTGGTGGAGGGGAGAAATGCTGGCATTCAGTGAAAGCTGGTTGGAAATGCAGCAATTGAAATGTTACAGAGAGAATTTATGTATATATTTAGATATCTTTCATATGTATATATAATATATATAAAATATGTATATTTAATGAAAACTTTTGACTTTAGGTAAGTGTTTCAGTGTTTTTTTTTTTAGGAATTTAAAGGGAACACTTGTTAGAAATACCCATGAAAATCTCACCATATCTGATGGTCTCACCACTGAATAGCAGTGAGCAAAACCCACTCCCTGTTTCTGTCTCATGGTAAGTTTGCTTAAAAACATAAAATCCAGGAGAAAAATGTGTATTTTTAATCCCATTTTCAAGAACCTTTATCCATGTGTGTGCTTCTCTTTTGAAGCAAATCCATTTACAGGAATGCCAGGGAAATGCTGGTGCTCTGGAGGAGGAGATGAATGGTGGGGAGCAGGCACTGAGCTGTGTGTCACTGACCCCAGGGTGTGAAGATGGATTGAACAGGCTGATAGCAGTGATTACAATGAATTTCCTTGGTATTATTTTTGTGTGTTGAAACAGCTTGTAACTGCTCTGTGAAAGGGATGGGGAGAGAAAATAACTCCTCTTGCACAGATCATATAGAGAATGATTTTTGCACACCTCTGCTGTGGCTCATGAGCCTTGGATGGGTCTGCATGACTTCAGTAGCTGATGTAGGATGAATTCACCCTCAGTCCCACCCGATCACATGGGATGGTGCCCTCCCTGGGGAGCATCCCAGCTTACAAGTCATGCTCTGGGTTTACAAGCAAAAATCCACTTGGGGAGGAAAGATGTTTGCTGGAAGAGAATGGGAGAGAGCAGTCAAGGACTGTGTGGGTATTTCCATTCTCAGAGATGCTGTTGATGAGGACCTGATGGTTATTACTGTCCCCTTGGTGGCACTGGAGATGAGGGACAGTCAATAACAGCTTCAGGGCATTTGCAGCAGCAGGAAAACAAGAACCAATGTGCCATAGCTAAGGATGCTGGGGGAAATATCCCTTTCCCTCATTTCCATCCCAGAGGAAAATGTCTGCATTTTTTTCTCTTACTGCAAAAGCATGAGTGCCTTTCTAGGTTTCTGCATGAGAACTGTTCAGTTTTCAATGGGTGTGTGACACAGCTTAGGGAAAGCTGATACTTTTAGGGAGAAATCAGCCTACTTTGGTGCTTGGCTCTGGAGCAGGGGCAGAGCCATACATGGGCACTATTAACCTGAACCTGCTCGTCCATCTCCATCAGGGCTGGGGGCTGCCGACAGCACAAGTGGAAGCGGATGGAGCCTTCATCCTCGCTGAAGGCTGGGAGGAGGGAGCAAGGGAGCAGCCCCTGGGGAGCAGAAACCAGCTCAATAAATAGCAAGTGATAAAACAGCCGTTTCCATCAGGAAATCAATTAGATGTGGGGCCTTTGGGTTGTGTTTCACCTCTCCCCCCCTTCTTTTCCTCCTCTCTTCCCCTCCACTTTTCCATTTTTCAGGCAGATGTCTAAGGTGAGGCTTGTGGAATCAATTGCTTCTCGAGGCAGTTGCTCTTCTGTTCCCTCCATTCACAGCTAAAGTGCAGCAAAGCCCATCACTCTGGGGCTTTGTGCTTCTTCATCGTCCCCCCCACATCCACGGGGAATGTGGGGGGAGAAAAGATGGAGCTGGGGAGGTTGTTGGGGTCACACGTTTGAGATGCTTGTAGCCTGGAGGAGATGCATCAGCCTTGGAGCCAGGCCCAGCCAGTGAGACCCAAAGTGAGGTGTTAGGGATTTTCAGGCTCAGGATGAAGGAGCAGAAGGTTTGGGAGTGTAAGCTGTGATGCATTTGCTTTGTGTTTGGCTTTTGAGCTTGCTCAGAGATGAGGAGGGACTGAAAAGGAGGTTAAATCCCTCTCTGGGCAGGGTGAAGCAGCAGGGTCAGCAATTCAAGGTCTTTGGCAATAAGAGATAGAGTGAGTGGTTCAGATCAGATATGCCAGTGACCTGGGAGATGCAGGTTTTCCCCTGTCCCGGAGCAGCACACAGCTTCCCCATGGCTTTTCCTCATCTTCTACCTCCAGCTGTTTGCAGCCATGGCTCTGCCAGGGGCTTCAGGAGCCCAATTCCCAGGAGAAACTGGGATTCTTCCTCATCCCTAAAATTTCCAATCAGATTTTGTTCAACTATATATGAATATATATGTATGAATATATGTATTCCATATGTATACAAATAGAGATTTTACAGTTAGCATGATGTGTTTGAAATAACTCACCTTTCTTTTGCAGGCAGTTACAAAAACCCTGACTTCATCACCCCTGGACAGCATCCACTTGTGTCCTGGAGGAATCCATAATGATGGAAAAGAGATATTTATAGTCCTGCTTTGCTCCTTACACTTCTCTGACCTGTTCCTTATACTTCCCTGGCCTTACAAAAGTTGTGAGGCATTGTAACTTGTTGCAATAGTGATGGGTTAATTTATTAAACAAGACTAAGGAGGAGCTGGAGGTGCTGTTCCAGAGTGAGGCCTTCAATGATAGAAATAAAACCCAAGCCACGGATGTGGATTAAATATTTCCGTATTATTTTTGTTTCTTTGTCAGAATAGGAAAATCAAGGTGTTTGATGGGTCAAGCTTGGTGCATTCAGCCGGGCTGTGTGTATTTGGGGCTTTTGGAACTGGAAGTTCAGGTTGAAGAAGGCAGACTCAATTTTGAGGAGCTCAAAACTGCTCAACCCTTTCTCCCTGTTGGTTGCACAGAGACCTGAGCACATGAGGAAGAGAATGCATTGGCCAAGGAGGGCCAAACTGCTTTGTTCTATGGAAAAATGGAGATGAATTTTAGAGATCAAACATCATCATGGAACTGTATTTCCAAAAGCTTTCTGTTTTGAAAACATCAGAATATTTGGTGATCTGGGCTTCAGTGTCGCATTTTCATGAAGTAAAAACCATCTAAGTCAAAATGCTAGCTCCTAAATAGCGACTTTGTTAACCCAATTGTCAGCAAAAGCAGTAATTCAGCTTAAGAAGTCATCATGAAGGGAAAAGAAAGAGCAGGGCCAAAGAGGAAGGTCTCCTGTCTGCAGAAACAAAGCATTTTGCTGTTGTTTGAAGGGAACAAGTTTCTCCTGGTGAAAATTTCACTGACATTTGGCAAAATATTGTGACTTGTGCAAATCTGCTTTTCCTTCTGGTCATCTGTGTCACCACGGGAGCAGCAGCCTCCTCCTGCTCCAGTGGAAAGCAAAGTGGGTTTTCCTGGAGAGCAGAAGCAGAGGGTGCTCTCCTGATGGTGCAGCCGCTTGCTGGGGATTGAGCAGAGGATAGGTTCTCTTGAGACCAGGTCCTCCATACACTACCTAGATGCAGGGGGAGAACTTGATATATATTCTATCCCTTTGAACAGGGATGACCAGGGAGATTCATTCATCTTCTCTCTTGGAGAAGGAAAGGAGCAAATTCTGCCTGGTCTGTATTCCAGATGTGTCAGTACCTGGGATGCAGAGATGGTAGTGTCTGATCAGAGCCCTCAGATCTGAAAAGTACTGGGTCCTCCTGCTAGCAGGAGCCAGCAGCAGTGCATTGGTGTATACAGGCAGCCATATGCTCCCCCTAAAGCATCGTGGGCTGTAGCATGAAAGGGATCAGTTCTATCATATCCTGTCAGTCCTGGGACTGTTGGACATCACTGGCTGCAAACGTGTTCCTTACCTATTGCAAATGTAAAGTATTACTTACTTCCTTTCTCTGACCAAATGACTTAAACTGATGGAGTTAACTTAAACTTCACAGTCTGGTCCTTAAGCCTCAGCTCCCAAAAGATGCCTCAGCTGCTTTTAATCATATGGACATCCCCTGAGCTCCCAGATGCCAGACTTAGGCTTATTATCCTGCAAGAACTTGTTAGGCTGTCAGCCCTAAATGTTCAACTATCCCAGGTGAGCCACCTCCCATACTCATTTAATTATATATCTGTACTTATACGTATATATATAGTCTTGCATCTTGTAGATTATAATAGATGGCTTTGAAAAGAATGGATGTAAGAGCATGTTTACTTTGCCTTTCATTCTTCAACCATCAGACATATATTTTAAACCACATGCAGAAAGAAAGCTTTAGGGTTCAGTAACAAAGGTTCATGCCTGATCTGTACAGGAGATGTGTTGAGCTGGTTAAAAAGTGCAGGTTATTTTTCCCATGTTAACAAGGTTGATGCTTGGAAAAGAAACATCATTCTGGTTCCTAATTTCAGTGAAAGCTTTGGGAAGGGGATGAAAGGGAATCAGGGGCAATGAACATCACTTGGTGTAAGCAAGGTGATATTTTTCACTCTTCTTTTCTGGAATTCATTGGGATTCTGTAATCAGCGGCAGGGAACACTGTGGTTTTGTCCCATCCCAAAGCAAATGGAACTATTATCATTAGAAATCTCCAGAATGTCTTGGGTTCCTATTTTGTCTGCATGTACATGATGTAATCTTGTAAAACTTGTTTGTGTAAAGCACCGTATAGGCAGCCCCCTGTGTTGTAGTTCATGTTCCTCTTGGCAGGTTCCCAGGTCAGTCCCAAAGTAAGAAAGGTAAAGCCATGAGTTACGTTCCTGCCTCTTGCCTGGGTTTCCTGTTCACCCCAAATTAGCTGAAAACACTGAGGAAGACTGAGATGGGGCTTGGAGGAACCTGCTGCAATTGAAGGTGTCCCTGTCCATGGCAGGGGGTTGGAACTGTATGAGCTTTAAGGTCACTTCCATCCCATACCCTTCTATGACTCTTCTCCAGCTGCCTGTGAGCAGAGACTCTGCCCAGGCTTGGACACTTGGAGCATCACTGCAAAGACCAAGAGATGCAAGGGACCAAGGGCTGAATAGAGAAGAGGGGGGAAGGCTTGGAAACCAAGCTCCCTCCCAGCCCATCCTGTTTCAATCGCGCCAGCCCAACAATGTTATTGCAGCAATCAGCTGCAAGACAAACCAGCTGGCCCTGTCAGCCGGCCTGCGGAGGTGTGGAAAGTCCACTGGGGGATTAAGCTGGTCTTACCATCAGTCCTCACTTGTGAAAATACAACCTACTAAGTTTTCCTAGATGATGCAGTTTTCAATTGCTTTTGTTTGCTTTTCAGGCAGGTCTTAAATCAGGCTGTCAGTCAGCCTCCCTTCCTCCCCCCTGCCTCACCTCCGGCACGGCTTCCAAGCACTTTCTGGGAGGATCTGTAATATCTTTCCTATTGCCATTTATTTATGGGGCTTTCCCTTCCTCCCAGTATGAAGGGAGGTGCTGTGTCTCACACAGCGAAGCAGCTTGTTGTTTGGAGCCCCCAAATCACTGTCAACCCCAGGGTACCCGGCAGTGATGCTGCATGGGGCAAGGGGGCAGTGGCTGTGGGAGGAACTAGGAGGGACTCTGCCCTGGTGATCAGTGTCTTTGTATTGTAATTCCGACTTCTTTTCCAAGTCTTTGCTTTCACATTTAGCAATGCAACACTCAGGAGGGTGGGGAGATCATTATGGGGGTCTGACAAACCTCTCACCCCTCTCTTCATGTCTGCAATGGGAGATTTCTCATTAAGAGCTAGGGGATAGGGTTTATCTGTGTTTCCTCTCTTCCCTCTGCTGTTACATCCATCTTCTTGGCTGCAAAAGATATTTGCTCTGTGTCCCGCGGGTAGAGCGCAGCTGAAGGCTTGTTAGAGCTCAGATAGAGTTTCTTATCCTGGCCAAAGAGGGTGCCATGGTTTTGGGAGGATGAAGTACTGGCTGAGATGTGGAGGAAGCAGGTCTGTAAGGTGCAAGCCTGTGAGTTCAGTAGGAGTCAGCAGCTCAGCCCCACGCTCCATCCCACCAGGCTCATTTTTATATATCTTTAGGTGCTTGAGTACAGCCCTGTCAACACATGAGAAAGGAGGTGGTCCTGTCTGCATGTATGCAGCAAATCCAACACATCCCAGGCAGAGAATGACTCTGCGTGACATATGGAGCAGGTCGGTGCCTCCGGGACGCAGCAGCCTCATGGTAAACATAAGGCAGAGCTGCTTCGCATGTGTTCAGGGGAGATTGGTCCAGTGTTTCTGGGTGTCCAGAGCAAGCCCTGACCCAGCTCTGTGGGCATCACATTACTGCTCCAAGACACGGCCCCATTGGCAGAGGTGGATGTTCTCCAAGGAGCTTTACAAATCTGGCCCAAATCCTACAAGCAGCCGTGGCAGCATCTCTTCCCCCCACCCTGGCCTCAATGTTCCAGGTGTTTTCTTCCGCTTTTGTCTCATAACACAATACACAAAGGACGGGCCTCTTCCAGATATGGGAATCTGTGCGCCAAGTCCACTCCCAGCAGCCCACTAAATCCTACCCCTCCATGTAATTGAAATTGCAGCGGTTGTGCCTAGAGGAAGGTAGGGGAGATTGCTGGGTTTAATGTCACCTGGTTAATGAACGTGCTGTGATACCTTTCCCCCCCTCTATCTGCAACACAAGGCAGGGGACTGCAGGGGTTTTGATCAGCTCTGCTGGCTGAAGAAGCTGATTCCTCGGGCAAAGCTGCTGTGGTTGGTATAAGGCAGAGCCTGTGTGCTGGGATGAGGTTAGCAGACAGGGCTTGCAGCATCCCCTAAGCTCCTGGGGGAGCACGATGCTGGGCTACTGGCAACTCTCATCTCAGATAAGGAAGAAGGCAGAGAAAACACAGGGTACATCCCTGTCCTGGGGGAGCTGAGGGCAAGTGACTGACAGTGTTGTGCAAGCGACGCAGAAGAGCAGTCCCCTCCTGGCAGAGAGACATGACCTCCTTACCTAAGTGTAGGTAATGCAAATGCTGGTCTCATATGCACCATTACTGCTACAGACAAACCCTGACATCTTTAGTAGTAAAAAGGATGGTTATCTGGGCAGATCAGCAAGGCAAGGCACCCTAAAGCTGTTTGATGATAGAAGAAGAGCTGGGTGTGATTATGTGTGCACAACAACCAGATGAATTGCAGGAATGCAGTGATACCTGGCACTGAAGAGTGAAGGGAAGGAATTCACAGGCTTTATTCCTGCTGCTGTTTACAGATGTGCAAAAGGGCAGCTGAAAAGCCCTTGAGAGCCACTCTGCAGACATATGGTCCCTCCAAGAAAGTGAGAGGGTGGCCACCTCTTTGGCTTGCACAGCTAAATCCACAGGAGCTCCCTGCTTCAAGCCTTGAACTGATTCATATCTGATTTTAGCCAAGCCGGAACACCACTGGTATCTAGATAAGGCTCTATGTTCCTCCTCCTCTTTGCATCTCCTGCCAAGGAGCCTGGAGCACTTGAAGGCAGCAGCACCCTCTAGTACTTCGGTGAGGTGAAAAGGACCCAAATTCCAGGTCTTAATGTTATGTAGCCTTCTGGGCAGAAGGAAAAAGAAAAAGCCAACTGAAACATGAAAGTATCTGTGCTGTTACAGTGTCCAGCCCCTGGAGCAAAGCAAAATGTGTTTTCACTTGGGCCAAAGCAAGCTGAAGGACTGAAATCCCTCATCTCACAACCCTGATGTGAAATCCAGGTTGCTTCCTTGCACACATCTGTAGCACTGTTCTTTCTGGTGCCTTCGGGAGAAAACAAGGCAGGAACAAACCGGATGGTCTCCAGCACTGCACAGTGCAGGAAGGCAGGATGTGGTGCACACCATGGCTTGAAAGCCTATGGGGGATAGTGTGGGTAAGAGTCACCTTGTCCTGCTTGAATAGCTTGGCAGATTGAGCAGGGGCTTATCAGACTCCCAAGTTTTCCAAGGTCATGGATCACACAGCTTAAGGAAGAAAAAGCATCTGGCTGGTGTCAGGGGCTGATAGAGCAATAAGGAATCACTGTACTGTGCTTTGAACCATGCTCTGCTGGATCTGGGATCACATGGATTCTCTGACTGTCTGCTCTTGGGCTGTGCTCCCAAGAAATCCCCAAGCCACTGCTGCTGGGCAAGGAGAGAGGATCAGCATCTGGTGATGGGAGTGATGAGAAGCCATGGACCACGCTGGCCTGGCCTGGCTCCTTCTCCTTTGTATCTTGCCCATGGTGTGTTTGAAGATGCCTTTCAGAGACAGGAGTGAGCTGCAGAGCAAGGCATCAGACCAAGACCTCCCTGCAACCCAGGATCAGGCGTGTGCATCAGCCTAACAGTGAGGAGCAGCATTCCTGTCTCTCCCGGGGCTCCCAGAGGATGGATACACTGGATGGATGTCTGTGTTCACTCCTGGCATTAGTGAAGCCCTGGCACCGGAGAGCATGACCAAGAGCCTGAGTGGAAGATCTTACATCACCTGAAGCCATTTAGGTGTCTCTCTCTGCACAATGCATGTTACTGCTAACTTAGAAGCTCTCCCAGGTGAGATTAATGGCTGCTCTCATTTGTTCTGCTCTGTCTAGGGAGAAAATATGTTTGTAACTGGAATTGGAGGGTTTTGCCTATTTCGCCCTGTCCTCTTGCAGCCTAGGATGTGGAATTGCTGCTTGGTGCCCTTGGAAAACTACTGGATTCATTAATGATAATATGTTACTTGGAAAATGCTGCTCTGGAGTCTTTACATGTGACCTTGGCTGTGGTTAAAATAGAAACATCTCAAAACCAGGATTCCTTGAGGAACTATGCAATGGCTGTGGTGAGGTGCCAAAGGGTTAATGTTTGAGCATTCCATGCACCAGCTTCCCTGGGAAACAGTTTTTTGACCTGATTTAGAAACATTCAAATTGACATACATTTTATATTGTGTGGGATTATCTGGGAGCATCCAAAGCCCACACCATTTCTCAGGGGGATTCTGGTGGGGAGAGTTGGAGGCAAACCAGGCTGTGGTATGTACTACAGATGGCATGGCTATCCTGCTTGCTGGAGCAGGTTTTGCAAAGGGATCTTGGAGCAACCAGAAGTGAACTTGGCTGGGAACTGTTTTGGTAAAACATGTGTTGGAGTTCCTTGGTCAGATGAAACTTTTCATTAGCTACACATGGCACCTGCCAAAGCTGAGCTGGGAATGGTTTCATCCGTCAGTAGGAGAGAAGGAAAGTGGATTCAGAAGCAGTGGCTTTGTCAAGTGTGTCCAAGCTGAGTGTTGGCTTCAGCTCTCCACAGTGGAATCATAGAATCCCAGACAGCTTTGGGTTGGAAAGGACCTCAGGATCATCCAGTTCCAACTCCTCTACCATGGGCAGGGATGAAACACAAGGCATAACTGCCATTGACGCCAGGGTCTTTGGACCTCTTTGCCCATCCACTCTGGCAAGACCTCTGCCATGCGTTCAGCAGCATCAGCCATTTTTCTCCTTCTTGGTAGCTGGTGCAGCACTGTGGTTTTGATTTGGGCCCTGGGAGCAGCACTGATAACACCAGTGTTTTCAGATACTGTTTGGTAATGTTTAGGTTGGCCAATGACTTTCTCAGCCTCATGCTCTGCCAGGGAGGACGGGAAGCCGGAAGGAAGTAGAGACAGGGCACCTGATCCAAACTGACCAAAGAGGTATTCCATGCCACAGCACGTCATGTCCAGGATGTAAAACACAGCAGAGACCCAGAAGGGTGGGAGTTGCACTGCTTGTTTGGGCTGGGTGGAAATTAGCTCTTGTATTCTTTCCTTGTATTTGCCTAGTCATTATTATTACTGGTGGTAGCAGTAGTGATCTGTGTTATACCTTAGTTACTAAACTGTTCTTATCTCAACCTGTGGGAGTTGCATTCTTTAGATTCATCTCCCCATCCTCCCGGGACTAGAGGAAGAAAGAGGGGGGAGTGAGTGAGAGAACTGTTTGAGGGCTTAAACCACGACAATCTCTGATGTGGTGGTGCGACCCACCACGTACTGCTTGATGGCATGATTGTTAGCAGCATGATGCCAGATCCTCTTGCTCTGTGTCTCTTGTATGAGCTGTCAGTGGGCAATGCTCCTTCCAATCCACACCATGAAGCCAACTCTTCAACCTGAGCCAAGGCACAGTCCTTCTGCTTTCTCTTTTCAGTGCTAACACAAATACTTTAGAAGCAGCCTCTTCCGTGTGGTAAGAAATAGGGAATTCTTGGACATGTTCCTTTTTGGCAGCAGAGCCGTGTTTCTGCTGCTCTGGGCACAGCGACGCCAGCCGGCAGAGGCTGTGCTGATGGTGAGCTTCTTACAGCTACTCCTCCAGCATAAATCTGAGCCATGAGCTTACCCAATTCATTAGACACTGCCTGTTGAAAAGGCAGTAAATCACCTCAAACCTCAGTCAGGACTGGCTTTGGCATGGTTTATGGTGGAATTAGAATAACGAATGAGGAGCCGGCTGTTTATGTTAGTTTTGGCTTGCAAGCTGAAGAAAAATCCTGGTGTTGAACTTTGTGATAAACTCTCCCCACCACCAGTGGGCTCTGAGGTTGGGAATAACTTTGGAAAGCCTCGAGGGCCCACGAGAGTGAGAGACTGGCACCCCATAAGCTGAATGTAAACACTAAGGCTTAGATAAGAGGCATATTTTGGTACAAAACAGGATAAGACTTCATTGCTGGAGTGGTACTCCAAAGCTTGGACACCTGCAGTCTTCTGCTCCTTGGGGATGGTCTCCACATCATGTACTCAAGGAGAAAAGTGAGTCAGCCAAACCTGCAAGTATCCAGCTATTTCCATGCTCTAACTTGCTTATACCTTGTTTGGATGCTTTGGGACTCCTCCACATTTTGGGGTGGGTCACCCATAATCTCTCCTTGGCAGGTTTCTTTCTAGCTTTGCTCTAATATCCTTAGTTGAGCTCAGCTATATAATATGGGCTGCCTGAATCTACCAGAGCTACAGAAACTGGAGTGAGCTTTGTGGTTTTCTTTAAGCCTGAATGTGGATCTGGATGGCTCATGGTGGTGGTCGTCCAGTTTTCCTCTGACTGAGAGAAGATACTCTAAAAAACTTGATGAGGTGGACACAGCTCAGCTTGATGGATGGATGGGGAGCACTTCTGTATCAGTGTTAATAATAATGCAGTTACAGTGTGTTATCCATAATCCAGGTATGCTGCAGCAAATTCCCATTTTCTTGAGCACTCCACAAAGAAGCAACCCCTTTGAGGATACTGGGAGGAACAAGGACTTTGATGTTCTGATCTCTTTCCATGCCATCAGTCAGCAGGGCTCTCCAAATAGGTGGCATCACGTGCCTTTGCTGAACCCAGGTTTTCACCTCCTGCTGGTATCTTTTTCCCTCCTCTGGTGACTCTTGCTGCTTGGCTTAGAGTGGCACACTCCTTCCACCAAGGTTTAGACCCTTCTACTGCAGTCCTCCTACTCCAGCCAGCAAACACTAAGCAGACAGACTCACATCTCTCTGCTTCCACAGTTTTACTAGTAGTCCAAACTTGGCAGTGCTCATAGTCTCATTTTTGGTTCAGCAGTTGATGGACTTCTTTCCAAGGGCTGTAATGAACATTGTCTTTCCAGCAGAAGAACCCAGGCCATTTGACACCATTCATTGTGTTGTGTTTTTTGGAGTTTTGAACTTTGCTATCTCAGATTGAAAAGAAAGTGCATGGCATTGTCATGGGGAAATTAGAATGGAACAAAAGGTGAGCTATGAAATGACGTTTGTAGATGGAGCATCCCACCTTGCTTGGACAGGCGGGCTGGAGGCTTTGTGGAGGACTGCTTTGAGCAGGAATTCTGAAGCATCCCCTGTCTGAATTCAAGCTACAGAATTTGTAAAGGGAGGAAATCTGTGTACAGTTTTCCATTGTGCTGCATCTTCTATAAGTAACTCTGCTCAAAGAGTCCAGGCTTGGACTTTCACAACAGCAATCACAAGATCTAAAGATGTGATAGTTCTTTCCTGGCCAAAATGGTCTTTGTATGCCCACTTTATGCTCAGAAGTGTAAGGTATGTACCATCTCATTTCACATCTCATCCATTCTTTGCTCTTCCCAGAAAATAAAATGTCCCAAGAGCTTAATCTGAACTCAGCTGAAAACCATTGACTTCAAGAAGGCTGTGGATGAGGTCTGTTCCTGCAGGTCCACAACCAGTTGGCACTTAGACATTGTGTCTCCTAAGCTGTTCTGAGCTCAAACTGCCTGGCAGGGGAAGAAGGGCTTGGGGAGAAGAACACAATGAGGCTTCCTTCATGTCCTTTGTGCCACCACATGTACAGGGCTCTCCTAACATCCCTGCAAGCCATCATGCACCACTGTATCCCCTTTTCCCTCCTTCCCTATTGCCCAGCCACACTCAGTTCAAGTTTATCCTGGGCTTATTTAGTGGCTGGACCAACCTCTCTGGAGTCAGGACCACAGCTGCCTCCTGGTGATGTGGTTCACTCAAGGGCAGCCACTCTCCTTTATCTCTTTGAAGATTAGGGGGCTTTAACGTGTCTTTAAATTTAATTTCAACCCCCCCCCCCCCTTTTATTACGATAATTGATGACCAGCAAACTTTTCTTTTCCTTTATCTCTTAAATATGTTTCTTTACCCTTAAAAATGCAATATTTCTTTTAACTAGGAATATGGATGGGTCTGCACGTAGCAGGGCTGCCTTTGACTCATCTGTCAATTTGATCATGTAAAGCCTCTGTTTTCAGCTGGCATCCAGTGCAGATTTCAAAGCTGTGACTCACCCGTTCCTGCAGAGTTGAGACTAAAAGGGAAGGTAAAATAATAATTAAAATATTTTTAAAATAAACCAAACCTTTTCCAAGCACTTAATTATGAAGTTTGTGTTTTGTGAGGTCTCTCTATCGGGGCTATTGGGGAGTTTTGCATCTGTGTGCACAGGAAGGATCCAAAGTGCTCCAGGATTCCAGTAGTAAGGAGTACAAAATGAATGGTTACTGGTTGGAAAAGAGTAGGTTGGGAGGAATAAAGGGATTGTAAATGAAGTTGTGAAGCCAAAATGCAAGCTTTTCTTGTATACAAAGCATAAGGCAGGAAAAGGGGAAGACACTGGAATCACTTGATACCTAGTCAAAACACTGCACTTGCATGTAATATATATATGATTATGCAGCAAATGCTTGAAGCTGAAATGGCTTTTTCTCTCTCTGCACGTGCATATAAATAGCTAAAACAAATCCATTTTCAGAAGAAAAGATCTATTGAGCAGAAAGGCAGAAATTCCCTTTCCCCTGAAAATGTAAATATGCTTTTTCTTTAAAGCAAGATTTCCCCTCAATTTATACAGTTTTACCTAAAAGCTCTTTTCTCCCAGATGCTATTTTTATCAGTATGATTGAAGTCCAACATTCTATCCAAATGGGAACCAGTCTGTATTGCCAGGTCAGGGTGGACCAGGGCCATGGAGCGCCATGTCCCCTGGGGGGTGACGGGGCTCCTGCTGCTGGTGGTGGCTTCTGTTACAGAACCCAGGCTTTAATCAAGACAACTCTACAAATAGTGTCAAAAGAATATGCATGTAGCAGCTCAGTGTTTCCTCTGTTGTCAGATATTTTTATGACACCTTATCATATGCATCTTAAATCCACATGTAGAGAAAGCAGGCATTAAACATGAACATTTGTAACAGGCTGATGAGCACCAGTGCTGTCTCTGGGTCAGCTGCAGGATGCTACCAGTGGATGGGATGTTCCCCAAGGGCAGTCCCAGCTCGTTGCCATGCTGTATGTGATGGTGCCATCTTCCAGCCTCACTCATTTTAACACATCACACTCTAGGATGGGGCAAGCTCAATTCTCTCTGCAGGCTTTGCCTGGTTGGCTTTGGAGGTGATGTGATGTTGCTGGTGCTTGCTGTGTGTCCCATGGATGTCTGGTCACCCAGTATGTGCTAAGGCTCCTGTTGGGACTGGGAGCACATGACAGAGTGATCTTGTATTTAAATACCATTGTAGAACACCACTGGGTCTCCCAGAAATGCTGTGTGTGGCAGTGGGGCACTGTGGAGCTGTATCGATGCATCCTCTGGAGCACTACACAGTTTTCAGACTGAATTTGTAAGCAGCTGCTTATGGAAAGCACATTACCATATCAAGCACTGAAGAGGAACCTGGGATCTGATGGTTGTTTCAGTCTTTGTAGTCGAGAGTAACACAGCAGGATAGGAGGGATGTGAAGTGGATGGAGTTAGGTGCATGAAGCACAGAGCCCACATGTGTTCAGCCTCATCTACTGAGTTTACTTTGCCTTGCACCAGACAGTGTAGTCATTCCTTTCCTCCAGAATTAATGTTCTCCAAAGTGTGTTGCATATTGGCACCTCCAGCCTCTCCTATGGTCCTCTATAGAAAGTGCTACATGACCAGCTGTGCTGGGTCTGCAGCCCACCATTATCATGTGTAAAAGGGCCACATTCATCTTCCCTTTGCTATTTCATTGCCAAAGGCTGTTTGATCAAAACTTATTTAGCACCGAGTTCCACTTGAAATTGACTTTAATGATTTTTTAGCCTCTGAAGACCAAGAAACATGTGCCAGGGGCTCTTACACCATCTGGATGGAGCCTTACAGGTCAGCTTAGAGCTTAAAATTAGCATGCCTGCAAACCTCATCTTTCATCAGGAGGTTGTGTTGGGCAACCCAAAACAAAGCAGAAAGTATGAGGCAGGGAAGAGAATGGTGGAAGGAGATGGTGGAGTGGATGGGGAAAGAGGAGATCACTGGCACTGGGTGGCCATGAACCATCTCCATCTCCAGAAAGATAAGATTCATTCAAGAAACACCCAGATTGAGGGTTGTTCCCATGGTGTGAGGGTCTGAGAAAAGGAGCTCTGTAGTGACTCCAAGCTCTCCAGCTGCTACTGATGTGCGATAGTGAACCAGCTGTGCTGATGTGGTCCTCCATGGCTTGGTCCTCCAGCAGACACCCATCTGCTGCTGGCAGAGGTGATGGAGATAGAAGGAGACAGTTTTAAAAGCAGAGTATGAGTCAGGCAGAGCTGGGGATAAGCTCCAGCGGGTCCCCCTTGACCATGCAGACACCCACCACTATCAGGGGTGCTTTTGAGGGGCACCACCAGCAGTAGCAACAGGCTCAGGCTGGATCTGAGCCTGTGAACTGAGAGATGAAAAGCTGCATTACAGGTCCAGGGAGCCCACCCAGGGCCCTACAGCCGGCCAAGTGCCAGGCGTGAGGATGGATATGTGGGCCATTGAAAGACCTCATCCAGAGTATATTTGGTTTGTCTTGTGTGACACAAAGAACCTGAGTTATTATTTGATCCTGCTCTGAGTAATAACCAGATAAATGGGCCTGCGGATTTCCAAATAAACATTTTAATAAATGATGGGTGAATTAAAGGAGAGCTGCTCCCCCCCTTCCCCTTCCCCTGCTCCCAATATTAATGTTCAAATGAAGGCAGGCAGTGTCTAACAAACCCCCGTATACTGTAAATACATTTCTTGCACTGTCACATATAAACACTGGAGAGACGGAGATCAAAAGGTCTCGCTGTGCAGAGCAGAGCTGTGTGATGAAGTGAACATGTTGCTTTGTGGTTGGGGTGGGGGTGATGGGACGCCTGAGAATAACAGACTGGCTGGAGACGTAGGAGCCCAGAAGGCCTGGGGGGCCTCAAAGGGGGGAAAAGAGAGAAAAAAAAATCCCTGCTAGCAGCAGGAAAAATAAATAATTCCGTTATCTCTGATGAATTTCTGCCTTTGATCTAGTTTTTCCTCTCCCTCGCGCTGCCTTTTCGGTCCCTCTTCTCCCCCCTCTCACAGCTCCCCCCTCAAACCTTCCCCATCGGACACTTCTCTTCCCCCCCGCCTCCCTTTCCCTCTTGCGGTTTGATTTATCCCATGGCCGGCTGGGGAAGCCTGACGGGTGCTGATGAATAGGCAGAGCTCGTCTGCCCGTGGCCCTGCCCCGGCGTCTGCCAGGACATCCCCAGCTTCTTTTCATTCCTGGAAACCCGGCGTCCCGCCGGGCAGCCTGGTGCAATATATTTGCTTCACGGGTTGTGCTTTCCTCAGCTGCCTCAGGGAAGATGCTTTTTGGCCTCTCCTGCTCACACACACAAAGCCCAACCTTCCCCATCCTGGGGTTATTTAGCTTAACCTTGACAGCCGCTAAATAATTGGGTGTTTCTTCCCCAGCCTGTACCTCCTTTCTGAGCCAGGGGAGGCCACATGGGTGCCTCTGATATTTCCCTGCCAACAGAACATGAAAAAGACAGAGGCTTGAAAAGAGAGCATAGAAGAATGGAAGTGGTCCAAGATGGGACAGTGGCACAGGAAGGGGATCAGCCTGCTGGGGAGGATAAATGGGATGCTGTGATGGGAGATGGTGGGGGTTCTCCTCTCTGGGGCTTGCAGAACCACTGGGCTGACCCTTGGCAAGGAGAGGAGAGAGTAGGAACACCAAAATGTTGCTTCCCTGCAGCTTATGCTCAGGTCAGCTCTGAAATGTGGGTCCTAGAAAAGGCCACAAGTGATGGCAAAGGGCAGACCTTTGGGGCACTTCTGTTTCAGTGCCCAAATAATAAAAACCTGTTGGATTCATGCCCACAGATCCACCTCAGCTCCCTGGTCAGATATTTTTCCCCTCTATTTCATTGTGCCTGTTCTGGTTGGTCATTCCTGATTTTCCATCTTCTGGAGATGCCCCAGTAATGGCAGCTTTTGCCTTGGGGTTCTTGTCCCTGACTGAACTCATCTTTCTCCCAGGGGTTAGCTTAAAAATTCATGTTCTACCCTTGGTGATATGTGTTTGAAACTGTTTGTACAGTGACACAGAGGTCTGGTTTCTCCCATACCCCCCTTATAGATTGTGTTCCTTCTTCAGAGCCCTATATTGTGATTTCCTATGCTTATTCCAGATTAAAATAAGCTTTTGCGTGGAAGAATTTGAAGAGGTTTTGGACAGTCAATATGTTAATGGAGCCTGCTGGCAATGAAATACTTCCAGACCTCTTATCCTCACCAAAAGGTACGTAACCCCTGAAAATTCATATACAAATGATGTCTTAAAGCCCTAAAATCATACTCACCCATCACACTGAGCACGACACAGCCCTTCATGGAAGGCTGAGTTATTATCTGCCCTAAAGACTCACAGGAAGGATGAAAACCTGCCTCTGATAGTTATACGTTGGACAATCAGAAGCTTATACACTGCCAAGAAGTGAAGATTTTGGGGAGGGTTGAAAGGTGAACGGTAGCAATCCCAGTGCAGCTAGCACCACATCCAGTCCTTGGGCTGGGTGTCAGGACAGTGCTTCTGGGGAGCACCCAGCTGCTGTTTGAAGACATCCAGAGATGATGAATCCATCACTTCCCATGGCGGGCTGTGCCAGCTGTTAATCACCTTCAAATATGCGTGCCTCACTTCCCGCTGGAATTTGCAGGGCTTTAGCTTTTGAGCTGGCTTTTGCTTTGCCTTGACAAAGCTCAGAGTCTTCCATGGCCAGTGCATGGCACAGAACCCTGGTGAAGGAATCGGACCGTTTCTCTGGAGTGCTTTATTAATTCACTTTATTTCTATAGCTCAATACCAAGCTCTGTCCTCCCATCATGATCTCCTTATATTAATAAGGAATAAATGATTTTTTTCCATTATAAATAAATAGATAAACCTTTATCTACAGGTTGGATTTTTTACATAAAAAATACCACATGTTCTGACGGAAGATGGATTTTTTTTCCCCATTGTGTTTCCCTGAAATTATCACTTGCAGAAAAAAAAACAGTCAAAAGGCTGCCCAATAAGTAAGGTAACTTCTGTGTTCCTATGGCACCTTTTTGATTCTTTGTGTTTCATTTACTTATACTATTTAAATGTAATATGCCATTTATATGTAATATGTTATTTAAGTATAAAATGCCATACTATGGATGCTAAATACTGTAATATTTATAAATTAATATAAATACTATATCATATAAGGAAAATACATAATAAGTGTCATTTTGTTTCCAGCCATGCAGACCAGTGGCTCCACAAAGCAGAAACACATCTAAGACGACCTCTGCTCTGATTCGAACAGAGAATGGGATGAGCTCTGAGCAGCACAGCTGATAAAGGAGTGAAGGAAATCAGGTTAATCAGTTGAACAACTTGCTGGTAGTTACAAAAAGGGCATGACTTTCCTTCCCTGGGGTGGTAAATCCTATAGAAGCCCCAGTGCCACAGTACTTGCTGTGATGCTGGTGGTGTTTGGGTGGCAGCAATGTGTGTTTTCAGCAAGGTATGTGGAGGTTTTGAGCTGGGGAGAAGGGGATGTACAGTGGGCAGTGTTTTCTTGCTTCTTTTTATTATTCTGGGGTTAGATATGTTCTGTCCTGGATGCTGCCGGGGTTTGTGGAGCAGTGTTTGGAGGGGATGTCCCACTGTGCAGTTGCAATGGCTGCATGTGAATGGACTGGTGGGGTGCCCTTAGTGACCATGGGACAGGATTAAGTCATTCCCTATCTTCTGGAGGTAGTTGTATTGGGTATCTTCATCAGAGAGAAGCTCTTCTATGCTTTTCAAAGGGAAGAGCTCCTGTTCCAGCTGGAGCAGTTTTGGAGCTAGCAGAGTAAATCAGGTGGATAATCTCTATAAATATGAAGAGCCTCCAGCCTGACACTTGGCTGTTGTGTTGAGTTCTGGATTTGTTTTCTTTATATCTTCTTTTGTCCTAAAATGAGATGGATAGACAGCTTTTAGGTGGCCTTACTGAGGCACTTTCTCTGATGGAGTGGCGTTAAATATGGGGAGGTGAGGCTCAAATGAACCCGGTGTGGATCATGCTCCGGTCACTGGGTACCTTGTGCCCTGATTGGGAAGAGAATGTGAGGGACACGAGGGTAAAGACTTGTATCCCCCCTCCTGACCTCCAGAGGGATATTGGTTTGGGGGAAGTTTTTCATATGCTTCAGATGGAGCAGAGCACTTGGACTGAGGAGCAGGAGTGGAAGCTACTATAACTAGTAGCTCTGTAAGTCCTTGACTGCAGATTTCTTGGGGAGTGACTCAAAACGCATGAAGCTTTAACTCTGTGAAGGTTTTGCTCTATGCTTCAACTCTGTTTTTAACCAAGGGCTTGTTTCCTCCAATCTTGTCTGCTCAGCCTTCATCCTTTGCTGTTCAACTCTGTGTATACAGTGCAGATGGAGGGCAAAAGCTTTGTGAGATGCTTGGGGACCAGCTGAGCAGGCTGGAGCTCACCTTCCAGCACAGGGTGACTTGCTTGTAGCAGCAACAACATGAGGAGGAGGTTGTTGATCAAACGTTGCTGGGGGACCAGGTCTGTGTGTGCTTTGAGTGACTGGCAGAAATAGCCCAGGCTGCCGTCCCTGCCGTCGCCTTATCTCTCCCCCAAACATCAGAGAACTCATCTTGCTGGGGAGGCTGGGACCTGACAGCCCTGTACATTAGCACTTTCTGCAAGTGATGTCCACTTTTGAAATAGTACCTGTCCCAAGAGTGGTCACTTCATTTGACAAATGCCAGTGATGACAGCGGGATGCCGCTTTACAAACTCCAGCCTTCTGCTCGCCTGCCCCAAGAGAGGCAAAGGAGGAGAGCTGAGCTCCCCTTTGCCTTGTAGTGTTTGTACTTAGTGCTCTCTCTGAGCCCACAGCCATGGGGCAAGGTCTGTTTGGACCTTGGATGTGGAGTGCTGCTCCCCAGGACCCATCAGCAGCACAACGCTGAACAGGGCAACTGAATGCAATGAGCAGGTAGATAAGGGTTGTCTCAAAAGGGCAATGAGGTTTTGTCACCCAGTGGCAGACCCCAGTGCAAGAAGTGAAGCCAGGCAGAGGAACTAGTCATCTCCTCACTATGCAGGAAGGTTTTTTACTGGAAACTTCTGGCTGAGCCTCCTGGATTCTTTGAGCCAGTGCTTGGCTCAAAACCTGTGCCTAGGTGTGTGTTTTGCTCTGAAGGGACCTTGCAGTAATGCCCAAAGGGACTTGTCTGATGTGATGAGGTTGCTCTGTGCTGAAGAGCTGGGGCAGCCTGGGCAAAAGGAGGGGGCAGGGCTGAGGTTTCTGCTCACCATGCAGCTGAGCAGAGGTAGAAGAGTATGGACCTCCTTCTTTAAACCAGAGCAGTGTTGCTCTGGAGCATCACTGGGGTGTAAAAATCACCCCTAAACTGCATTGGAACAACGCTATTGAAATGACAAATGGAGCTGGGAAACACCCTGGTTCTCTTTTTGCATTTGATTTAACTAAGAAGCTAAATGCACCCATCTCTTAGGATGGGGGTGAGAGGCATGTGGACATTGGCAACACAGCAAATCCATTGTGAATGCTGTGCTCCAGAAAACACCAGCTTTGCTGCCCATGCCCAGCTTGGTTCAGCTTAATGTGTCTTGCATCAGTGTGTTTGGGTCACTGCTGCCAACAGTGTTGTGGTTCACAAGCAGTGCCCATGCTAGCATTAGAAGCATTGGGGCAGCCAGAATTTCTGAGCTTGGTCAAACTTTCAGGTAGAGAAAGCGTATTTGTAAAACTCTGGCATAGGTGGAATCTTCTGCTGAGGCATAGAGGAAAATGCTCTAAGTGCTCTTCATGTATCTCGTCGGCTGGTCTCATTGCTCTAAAGATCAGTGAGTGTTGATTTCTTCTCTTGCTTGACTATGTGGCTCTCCATCGTTTAGTCCCACCTCTCTGTGTTGCTCCTACACCTCTTCCCCTACAGAACATCCCTTTTCCCTACCCTTATGTCCTGGATAGACTGGGTTTGTGGACAGCTAGTACCTTGCAGAAGGATGTTTGTCTCTGCTCCTTGATGGCCTTGGGAATTGCTCCAGGCTCATTCATGTCCCTGGTAAACAGGGGTTCTCAGCAGCTTGTTCCCAACTCATCAGCTTCCTGGCAAATGTGGGGTGGGCAGTGGAAATGGAATGAATTCCTTTTCTCCCTTGACTGGCTCTTAGATGTTTTCCCTAAACAACTGATGGCCATTCCTCTGAGCCACCTCTTGATGCCCATCTCTTGATGGGAGGGATCCTCCCATGCAGCTGCCATCTGTCCCCACACGCATCTCCCACCACAACCCCATCAAAACCCAAGTTACGATGTGAAACCTGAACACACAGGGACAACTGGCATGGCCTAAGCTGAGCCTGCAATTTCCTGGCTCATAAAAACCTGAGCTTCCTTCAGGCCCAGGTCTCTGCCAGGTTGCACTGAGCTGAGCCCCACACCTCCTCCCCAAGGTTCCCCCTTACCCCCAAGATATTCCATGACACCAGCTATGAGCTAGATTGCTTTATGGCTCCATATGTTGGAGCCACATGGAATAATGCAGTGAAATCCCCTTAGCAAGGGAGTGAAAAGCCACTGAGTTTACAGGGTGTTGCAAATAATCTGAGGCAAAACAAATGTTTAAGCTTGACTTGGCTGCCAATTCTGAGCACATTTTTTTGAAGTTGGAAAAAAACCCCAGGCCAAGGGGCAGTTGTTAATGGGCCAGTAATTTTCTTCCTTTCTAGACACCCCAGAGCAACGAATATCAACTGTTCCTTGGGAAGGAGCTCAAGTGTGGGAGCCTTTTTATTGTACATATCAAAAGGCATCATTGACTGGCCCTCATAGAGTGCTGTTCCTTCCACCAAGGGGCTTTTCCAAGTAATAACCTGTTTGTGAAGCAGAGCAGCGAAGCCCCAGAGCAGAGCTTGTGGCTTATTGTTGGGGCTGACTTTTATAAGACACTGCAGGGGCTTACAACAGACTGAGTTTTGTTAATCAGTCCATTAAACACCACAACCTGAGCTAAAGAGCAGTGGGGGACGGAGCCTCCGGGGATGGAGCCAAGCCCTCTACTTCTGTAATAAACACAGCAGCATCCCACTTATGGCTCGAGCAGCAAAGAGCCCGGGCACAGAGGCTAATGTATTGCTGCAGAGAAGGTCAAGTGTGAAAAGATGCAGGGTTTTTTCCATAGGGTTTGGTTGTTGCTATAAGATCAGTTGGACAAAATGCTACTGGTTCATGTGGTTTTATTGCTAGTGGTGCTTTGAGTCCTGGGTTTGGGATTTTGGAGCCTTGTTGAAGTTTCTCATACCAAGAGTTGGTGGGATCTTGCAGGTATCCCATTGGTCTGCAGTGATACCTACATGATGCTGGGCAATGGTCCCCATCTACTGGAGCTATGGACCACTCGCTGTAGCTTCGTGTTCCCTTCTCATAGGGCATGGTGGCTGTAGTGGCTCTGGGCACTCAAGGGAGCTGCATTACAACTTATCCAGCTGCCATATAAAGACAGGCACAAATCCTGGGAGCAGCCTCAGACAGAATCAGCATGATGATCAGTTACTTATCTCTTGGGCTATGAGAGAAGTGCCTGCTGCCTTCCAGCACTGAGTGCACCACTCGCACCGTTCTGCACTGGCTGCTTGCAGTGGTGGCACAGGAGCTCTGGCACCAAGGTGGGGTTAGGAGCAGTGATCATCAGCATATGTGCTGGCACAGGGGAGGTTTCTGGATGCTCACTCTAAGAGTATGGTTGGGAGCAGGAGTTAGCACAGAGATGTCTTGGATGAAAACAGTCCTCTCAAATACCCAAGCCAAAATTCTCCATGGTCTTGTTTGGATCAAGGAGACTGAGAAATCCCAAAGTTTGTTTCTCTTTGGATGTTGTAGCAGTCAGTGGGTCCTGAGCAGATGGGGAAAGGTGCAGGGAGAATGTTTCATGTGTCATTTGTAATTGGCACTACTGAGCTCAGCCCCTGATGCAGTCGGTAGCAATGGCCCTGAGTGTAGCCATCCCAGACATTGTGTGAGTCCTGTTCTCTGGCTCTTCCCTTTGGAAGAGCAGTGGCTGCTGTGAGAAAGCTGCAGCTCCGTGAGGCACAGGGGAAGGTGGGTTTTGGAAGGTATCAGGGATGATGCCAGGAGAAGCTGGTGCTGGGTGCACAGCCCCTAGTTACTCTGCCTGTGTGTGAACTCACTGTCTTATCCTCTTTGAATCTGCTAGTCTGTTCTCAAGGGAAAAAAAAAAAACATTCAGGGCACTTAAATTCTTCCCTCACTTTGAGCCCTTCCTCTTGCAGAAATCAGGATGGAAATCCTGCAGTGCACAGAGATCGCCCAAATCTCACAGTGGGCTTAGAGTGGGGAGTGGAAATAAGATGCAAACCAGTAATTTTGACATTAAATGTGGCTTGATTGAAGCTCAGAGGTGTCATTTCTCTGCAATGGATGCCCTTAGTCCTCCACTGTTATCACTTGCTGTGGTTTGAGTAGAGCTTTGTGCTGGCCATAAAGGCTGTGGGCAGTGAGGAAAGACCTCATCCTTCCCTGAGTGCTTTTAGTATTCCACTTAGAGATTGAGGCTGCTACCTGTTGGTAGGTCTTGTATTCCCAGCCAGAGTTTGGGGAGGAAGAGGGGTCACTAAAGAGCACTTGAGGCTTCCTGCAGCTTAGCACTGAGGTTGGCACTACTTGCTTGTTGTTTTCATGTGCAGATGCCTCCTATTGCACCCCTGAGCTGAAAGCTTATGATTCTGAGTTTGAAAGTAACTTGTTCTACCCAATTTTGACCTAAAATGTCTAGGTTGCAGGTCGTCGAGGTGATGCAAACCTGAAGGACAAATGATTCCAGCCCAAGAAGGGGTTCAGGACTGAGGGTTCTGTGCTGAGCGTCCCATGGTCCAGTGCTGGCAGCTGACCTGACGCTGCAGCTAGGGCGTTTCCATGGAAATGGGAAGATGCTGAGTCCGAGATGCACTTTGGTCTCCCACGATGTCGCAGAGGGGACGGGCCGGAGCACCCCGAGGACCCGGAGGATGCCCGGGCAGGACCCCCGAGCCCCGCGGGGGCTTTAGGGGGGCTCCGGGCGAAGGGCGCGGGTGACATCTTGTGGCGATGGCTCCTCGCCAGGGCTGCGCGGTATCGGGCCGCGGCAGCAGAGCCTGCCTGGCCCAGAGGGGCAACCCCTATCCCTATCTAGGGGATGCTCCTCCGTGCCGGGCATTGCCGGGATCGGGACTGATGCGGGGACATGGAGTCCTCGGTTTAGTCCTTTCTGATGCTCTGCAGCAAGACATTGTCCTACTCAGTGAACATAAAGCCTAGCGGAGGGTCTGTAACCAGTGAGAACTCGCTGCTATGGAAGCTAGAAACATCAGTAGGTTTAAAAGGGGCTGGAAACCTGCTGGAAAAAGAGGGGTTCTATCCGGGTATGTTAAACACTGTGGTTTGGATCTCCCCTTGGGATATCCCCAGACCATTGATGGCTGAGGCAGGCGTAAGTCCTTGTGTATGTTGCTTCCTTGCCTGAGTGCCCAATGCTGGCTGGTGTGAAAAGAATGCTGAGTGTTTGGACTGGCCTCTTGTTTCTGGTCTTTATGGACTCTGTCTTTTGGGAATCTGGTTTGAGATAGAACATCAGGGCAGAGCTCTGAAAACTCATCACACCCTGAACTGCAGCCACTGCCTATCTGTGCTCTGCATGCAAAGGGGCAAGCGCACTCTTATCTTGGGAGATCGGGAGGGTTTACAAGTGTCTGGCTCTTTAGGGCCTTGCTTTTGCTGCTTATTTGATGGAGGAAAAGGTTCCCCTGTGGGCAGGGGGCATGGCTGGGACTGTATTACTGCAGCACAGCTCAGGGGTTCCTCATTCCCTTTGAGTGTGGTTTGTTCCTTGGTTCCCAGCATCCTCCTGTCACCATCCACCTCCCCAGGAGTGGCAGGGATCTGCTTCCTCCTCATCATTTGCAGCCAGCAATGCTCAGCCTCCATGCCTCCCAGCAGCCAGCACTGCAGAGCATCTCCTACGGCAAGGAGGGGATGAATTAAGTGACCCTGTGGGTTTTGGAACCTGATCTTTGGCTTGGACATCCCTCCTCTGTCAGCAGCATGAGAAGGGATCATCTGCTCTGTGTGTGTATTTTTGATGGCATAAGGTTCCTGTTATGAGTTCGCACAGCTTTTTTGGGAGGGACCTTCTTGGTTCATGCCGCTCCGAATGGAAGCAAGACTTGGAGTGCAATTGGGATTTGTGTATGATGGGGGGCTGTAGGTACTTCAAAGCCATAATGAATCACGTAGGCTTTGTAGTTCTGTAGGGAAGAAGACATGGGATAAGCCCCTATTTGGGGGTCACAGCCCTCCTCCACCCCACAGACCCATGTGGAGGGCAGGTACTTCTCATAACGATGTTTGAGAGCACCTCTTTGGGTAGCTGAGTTGGCAGAGGGTTAATGGGTTGAACAGGCCTCCCAAAGGCCTCCTGATTGCTGGGTGGATGGAAAGGCTTAACTCTACCCTGCCTCAGCCACCATTTTTCTGGATGGGTGGGCAGGAGGCTTAAAATGCCACTTTGGCTGGCAGAGAGATGGGAGCCAGGGCAAGGGTGAGGGGAAAAAGCTTTTACTTCCAAGAATAGCTCTGGAACAAAATGAAGGGATCAGAGGGTAAGCAGGGAAACAAAGATGTATCTTCCCCAAGGGCCAGCACTGATGCTCGTATCTTCTGAGTACAGTTGGAGGGAAAGCTTGGTTGTGTTAAAGACCGTCCGCCACTGCTGGAACTAAACCAAGCCATGGCACAGTGAGAGCAGCTGGGTGGCTGTGCTACAGAATATCCTTCTGCCCTTCCTCCTTGTTAAAGGCTGAGCATCCCCCAGTCCTTTCTCTAACCCTGTGTCCAGTCAGAGCTGGGACATGGCCACGCAGGACAGCAGGGACTTTGTAGTCTAACCTCTCTGCTGGTGGGAGCTCTCATTGCCTGGGTCTCTGGATTTGCAGGTGATGCTGTAGATGAGTCCCAATCCCAGAACTCCTGTGACTGTGCCATGGGGCAGGAGAGGGGACCTAGGGACCTAGGCTGGTCCAATACCCATGTGTGTGATGGTCTGGGTTCATTCACAGGGATGTCCTCCTTAGGGATGAAGGTGGAACAAGATGGGACTGCCCAGAGGGTAGAAACCATGGTGTTTAACCAGGCTCTGCCTGCCCCAGGTGGGAGATCAGCAGAGAGAAAGGACTGGGGTCTGCTGGGCATGAGGAAAGCAGAGATGTGAAGACACCTGACGTACCCTTAGCTAGGGTTGTCCATCTCCTCTTTACTCTCTTATTTTAGTGCAAGGAGCTGGGCCCACATCTCTGGTGGCCTTGTGGAAGCTCTGGCTGGAAATGTGGTGGAAGGAGGAACTTGCTGCCCTGATGGCTTTGCTTTCTCCCCTTTAACTTGAGCTAATTGCCAGCTTCCCACCTTGCACCAAGCTCAGGGTTTCATGAAGAACCTGCTCTGTCCAGGCTGATGCTGAGCCTGCCAGAGGGAGCAGCTCCACCAGCGATCCCTAAGCCATGAGAGCCAGGAGCTGGCACAGCCCTTGTGCATAGACTCATAGAATCCCAGCCTTGTTTGTGTTGGAAGGGACTTTAAAGTTCATCCAGTTCCAACCCCTGCCACAGGCAGTGACACCTTCCACCAAACCAGGTTGTTCCAAGCCCTTGTGTCCAACCTGGCCTTGAACACCACCAGGAATGGAGCAGCCACAGTTTCTCTGGGCACCCTGTGCCAGCGCCTCAGCATCCTCACAAGGAAGAACTTGTGCTTAAGAGCTCATCTCAATCTCCAATCTGGCAGGTTAAAGCCATTCCCCTTTGTTCCTACAGGCCCTTGTAAGCACAGGGGCTGATCTTGCTCCCTGCCCTGGGGGGACTCACTGTGGGTACCACTATCTGATGTTGTTGAAAGCTGCCTCCCCTGCATGGGATCTTCCCCCAAAGACAGAGTTGTGCCAGAGAAGATGCAAAGGGTATTTCCCACATGAAGGGATGTTTGGGCACATTATTACTGGTGGTGGCCAGCATGCCAGGAAACTGTTTTTCCCTCCCTTCCCAACACTGGGAGATGATAAACACCAGGATCTGCCTCCATTCAGCTGTGATCCATCAAGGCAGGGGAGGGAACTCACACCAGAGAGCGGGTGAAGGGAGGTCAGTGATTGTGTAAACAGGCACTTTAGAGTTCACCCCGAGCTGGTATTACTGTAATTCATTAGAGGTGTCAGCCTGCTTTGTAGTTCCTCCCTCAAAGAGCCTTTTGCCTGGCAGGTTCCAACATCCAGCCTTGCCAGCAGGAAAATAAACTGCACAAGCTGTGTTTGCTGCAGAGAAAGCTGCAGTTGCAGCACCACCCTGAAAAATCAAAGTGAGTTTTAGCATCTCTGCGTGTTCCCAGGCTGCTCTAACCAAGGCTCCTCCTTCACTGGTACAGGAGAAGTCCTGTTTGCTCCTGCCAAGCTGATGATAAGTGAGATGCAGCATGGTGCTCGACCACACTGGCTGCTGAATTGGATGAATTTGCTTAGGGAAAAAGCATGAGGGCACTGAATGCACTGTGATTCAGCAGATCTGCTTTTGGGGACCCCTAACCCCTTCCAGCAGGATGCTGGGGAGCACAGGGACCTCTCCCTGCACACAGTGCTGAGGCACTTGTGTGGAACATCCTTTCCAGCTCAGCTCGAACCTCTTGCACCAAACCCCATTAAATAGATATCCTGGTTATGCCCAGTGTTGTGTGAGGTTCCTGTGCTTTCCCCTGCAGCTCTCTCGGTGCTTGATGTGAATCTGGCTACCACTTGTCAGCACCTGGGTGCTGGAGGAGGGCTCCAGTGCTCTCCCCCATGGGAACAGCTTGTTCTCATCCTCTCACCAGCTTGCTCTGCTGCAGCACTTCACCTCACTTAAAAGGGCACTGAAATCCCCCTTCTCATGGGTGGGGAATCCCAGCATGGTGTATAAACTGCTGGAGGTGTCTGGTGAGGGGTTCATGTGGTGGCTTAGGGGGTGTAAACACTAGGGAGGATGAAGTGCCCTCAGACTGCAGCAGCTCAGATGGATGCTCTGGCAAAGGGGTGATGATGCTGAAGACTGAGCTGTAGGGAAAGGAGAGAGCTGAGCGGTGTTTTGCTCTGCCCAGGGGGTATTTACGTCTTCCAGGCAGGATGAAGTTGCTCCTTGCAACCAAACTATCCCTGTAGGTGTGCTCAGTAAAGCAGACTGAAGCATTGGATGAAGCTGCTCCTGCACATTGCTACACCCGCACATTGCTGCACCCAGGAGATGCAACAGGCTCTCCTAAGAACAATTATGGCCTCAGTTGTCTGTGGATGGGAGATGAGCTGAAGAATGTAAGTCATCTTCAGGCAGGACACCCTTGCACTCTCCAGATTGGAGCTGGGGGTGGCTCTGTCTGGGACCACAGCACCCATCAAGTCTAAGGTCACCTCCCAGAGCTGGAGGCACTGTCCCTATTGATCTGAGAGAAACAGGAGAGTAAGTGCAGTGAACTCAAATCTGCTCCCCGATGGGGGCCTGGTGAGCCCCTCTAAGGAGCTGGTCTGGTTCACCATCAGCCTGTGAACCCCTGACATGAAAGCTGGGGTTTCTGGTATTTTTGTCATCCAAGGCTTGGCACAAGCTCTCTTGTTTATAAGGAATGAGGGTATGGATGTCTATGATGTGGGCATTTGGACCTATACAAAAGCCACATACAGGAGTGAAATCCCTGGCAAAAAGAGATCTTGCATCTCTATAAAGAGATGCTTCAGACCAGTAGGTCTGGTGCTGCAGCAGAGGAGCTGGTGCAGCGATGGGTAGACAAGCTTATGGCTTCAGGTGTGCAAAAGCCCCTAAATGGTTTTATACTCAGTGTGAAAATCTCATAGCATTCCCATGTTTCTCTTTAATGCTTCAGATTGTCATGGGTTCAGGTGTGGGCTCCTCCTTCACTGGAACACCTGCTGTTGAAGTCCACCTAAACCCATGCTAAGTGAGATGCAATGTGGTGCCTGACCACACTGACCTGGTCAAAGAAGGCAGAGCCCATCCACTGCTGGTTTGGCTTAGAAAAGGGTGTGAGGGCCCTGAATGTACTTTGGGATTTGTGACAGCTTTGCCATGAGCCCATTGAGAAGCCAGAGGCTTGGTGGATCATGCAAGGATGCTGGAGTGAAGCTGACTCCCTAGGGAGGGAGTGTCCTTCAGGAGGGGTGGAAGGAAGAAGCAACTCTGGGACGCAGTGGAGCTGACACCACTTATGGTATTTGCATCATGCTCTGATGCTCTGCTGGATGAGAAGGGTGAGTAGTGGAGCTTGGACCATGGGACTGCACCTTGTTTGGCCTTTCATGCTACAAAGAGTTATTAACCCAGGTGACAGCCCTAATTTCTCCCTTATCTGCCACAACCTAATCTAATCCTGCCTCCCCACGCGCTGAACTCATCCTTGTGCCACGTTCACAAAGGAATCTAACCTCTCCTGCACTGTTTCAGTGTGCTAGCAGGGAAAACATGCCTGTGATAGACCCACTTCTGATGCCTTCACACTGGAACAAGAAACCAATAGTCAGCTCCCATCTTTGTGGCTAATAAACCATCTGGCATCGCTTGTTCTAATTGCACTGTGCTCTGATGGAGGTTGCTGAGGAAAAGAGGGTGTTTTACATCCTTGCAGGCAGCATTTGCTAGGGAATGATTGTGCAAGATCCCAGCCTTTGATTCCCAGCCAAGGGAGGCAGGTGCTTTCAATACTCACCCTGCTAAGGCTCTCTGAAAAGGAAAAGTGATTGCAAGCTGTGTGTAGTGATGAGAGGGACTGGGAAGGGAGGTCAGCCTGGGTAGGTAGCAGGTTCTTGGTTGGGAATGCCCCATGGCTTGTTGTCACTGCTGTCCCTTGTCACATCTTGCCCTTCCCACGCTGCCCATCCATGGGTTTGCTGTGTGTGGCTCTCCTGAGGTGTCACCCAAATTGCCTCGGAGCAGCGAGAGTGGTGCCTAATGTTTTCTGCTCTCTTGCTATTGCCTATCTCCTAAGTCTTCCTTCCATTTATGCCCAGGCACAGGCTTTGGTTTGCCCTCCCAGGATAGGATGGAGCAGCTGCATCCCTGCACCAAGGGCTGTTTCTGCAGCTTGGGATGCCTCCAACCACCTCTATAACCCACTAAAATTGAGCATCTTGGTGTTATCATTGGGTTGCTCCTAGTGCTGGAGTGAAAATAGGCTAGGTATGGCAAGGGGAGGCTGTGGTTGTGACCCAGGCTTTCCCTTGCCTGTGCCTCGGTTTCTCTTTCTGCTCTCTGTTTTTCATGCTCAGCTTCTGAGTGCTGAGGTGTAGGACTATAGGCATAGCTGTAGATGAAGGCTGGTTTGTTACCAGATGTGAGGTGAAGAAGCACTTTGTGGTCTATGAGATAGGTAAATCCTTGGCCTGGGATTTGTATGATATGACTATGACTATGGGGACTTGGCAGTGCTGATCAGGCCATTCATCCTGCCTTCCTTCCCCTTACTGAGAGCTTCTTCTCCTTCCAAGTCTTTCCTAGGGGTCTGAAGCTTCGCTTGCTCCCCAGGGAGACCTGGCATCCCCCAACACCATGTTGTGCCTGCACCAACAGGGAGAATGCAGGCACAGTAGATGGCATCACCTTGTCCCACCAGTGCAGAACTGGGGTTTCCCTTTCCCAGGCTGGTCTAGAATGGGACATCTCAGCCATTCCTACTTGGTGTGACAGCCCCTTTGGGTTGCTATGGAGCACAGAGCATCACCACTCTGGAGTAAGCTGGGAGCCCAGTCCGTGAGCTGCTTATCTGCTCCCACCTCTGTTTGTTCCCAAGTCCCCCCCTACCTCCCTCTATACCAGCCACATCAACTCTTAAGCTCTCCATTCACACACAAACAAGGCTCATCCCTGCCAGACCCTGGTCTTGCTTCCATGTCTTGATTTTCCCAGGGTTTGCTGATAAATCCTGTCTCCATAACCCCGGCCTTGATTGACTCGCTATCAGGCAATGTGTGGTGAGGAAGCAACCTGTGACCTGCCTGGGGAGATGGGGTGACCCTGCAGGAGGAGCCCTTATCGGCCCTCCTTAAAAGCTTCCCTTTTTGACATGATAGAGGATCCCTGGCCAAGCAATACCTAAACAGTGATGGGGTGGAGGAAGGTGTGCGGGGGTGAGGACAAGGGGATGCAGAAAGCATTGAGTACATGGGGTGGGATAATTTTTGCTGGCAGAACATGAGGGTTGAAACTGCTGGGGTGAAACATCAATGTGGGTCCCAATGAAAGAGCTGAGCATCGTGGTGAAGCAAAGCTGGCTGCACATCTGTGGGGCTGAGCTTGGCTCACACAATGCCTTGCATGTGCACACCTGCTCCATATGAATGGGCTTTCCAGCTTCCCACCAGGGTTATCAGGAGAAAGCCCACTGGGAGATAAAAGTATCCATGGAGGGGAGGGTGACATTGGACAGGTTTGGTGCTGGGACCCATCCCACAGCTGGGGCTGCCCATGCTGCCGACCATGCACTGAGGATGGAGGGGAGGCTGCAAACTGTGTCTTTGCTGTCCCCAGACCCTGGGTGTGTATCAGGAGGGGGACAATTTGTGGTCCCTTTTCCTCCCAGCTGTTTTCAGAGCAAGGGACCTGTCAAACCTCACCTCATCTTTATGGAGAGGAAAAAAGTGTTAAGGCATCACTGACTCACTTCCCTTTGGGCATCATCTCCAAGGGAGCTACAGGGTTTGATGTGTGCTGAGCTGTTGGAGATGCTGGCAGGGCTGGAAGGGTTTCTTGACATGCAGGAGCAGGGGTGGAAATCCTATTGCTTGCCTTGTTGCAGAGAGGATAATGCCTGAATCAGGACAGAAACCTATGGGGCAGATGGGAGCGACCCTCCTTGCCTTCACCCTGCATCACAGCATGGATTGATCCCATCAATGAGCCAAGGGCCAGCCTACCTGTGTGGGTCTCTGATCCAGCCCCCCAGCTCCCTGGCAGGGATTATCAGGAATGGGCTTTTACCAAGTCCTGTCTGTCACTGTGTTCCCACCTTTGATTAGGAGTCGGCATTCCTGAAGTGCTCCATCTCCCACATGTGGCACTGATCAAAGGCAGCTGTTGCTTGGACCTCCCTGAATCCATTTGAACACACCCAGAATTACAGAAAGGCTGAGGAAACCGAAGTGGTGGAAGTGGGGGTGGATGGATGGATGGATGGATGGATGGATGGATGGATGGATGGATAGACGGACAGGAAAGGGGCAGCAGCAGGAAGAACACAGCCAACATCTCCTGTGGCTTTAGGTGGGACAGAGATGGGATGAACCCTTCCCTTAAACCCACTCCCATGTTAGCACTTGGTGTGTGCTCAGGACCAAGGGCTACACAATCTCCTCTGGAGCAGCATGGATGTGTCTGCTAGGGAGAGAAGTTGCTGGAGACGTGGGTTGGCAGTGATGTTCCTCACCAGCCCGTGGGCAGAGGGGTTGACTCAGGACCATCTCCAGCTCTGCCAGCATCAGCTGCTTCAAAGGGAGAGGAAGGAGGTCTGAAACCTGCTCTGGTGGTGGCTTCTCTCCAGGATGAGTGTGGTCTCATCAACTGTGCCTTGGAGGACGACTCATTATTTGTGCATGTGATTTACCTCTGCTCCCCAGCTCCTGTGAAGCAAAGGATTTGACTATCTGGGCTCCCAATTCCTTTCTGAATCCTTCTCCGTGGCAAGCCTACCTGATGTCAGTATAGGAGGACATGATGAGGAAAAGCTTTCTCCCCCTTTTACATCCTCAGACCTACCTCTCATAACTCAACATTAGAGTTTAGCTTTAAGGCTTTGAAAGGACATGATCTCCACCCCAAAAGTATAGACACACAGAGAGCAGAGCCATAGACACCCTTACAGGCCGGCTCCTGAGCTGAGGCAGCAGGTTCATGGGAGGGTTTAGTTGGTTGAAAGCCATATTCTGCTGTCCATAGACACACTACAGCCATCACATCCCCCAGGCAAGGATGAAAGCAGATCTCAGCTTTCCAGCAATGGAGTCCTTCAGGAGGATGCTTTGTCCTGCTCCTTCCTTGGCCCCATCTTGGGTACATGGCAGGTGAATCAGGCATTGCATTTCCAAGCATCAACTGTATCATTAAAGGTAGCCTTTTATTTCCTTTCTCCAGGACTGGGCAGGACAATTTGCTCATGGGAGATGGACACAGGTATCTCTGCTTCCAAAATCTAACATCTCCAGCAGCAAAACCCAGGAGGTTCAGGCAACATTTCCAATGGTGCTGTTAATATAACACTACCCCAGTAAGCAGAGTGCCTCGGTGGGAAGCCAGCACACCAAAACCTGGCTGTGAGTGGTGGTGGGTCACATTCTTTCCTGTCCCTGCTATTATCTATGGGTTAATTTAATCAGCTGAAGAAGGTCCTCAGGCAGTCTACAGCATCTGTGGTAATCCTTGAGGCTGAATATTGTTCATTATAGAATCATAGAATAGTTAGCATTGGAAAGGACCTTAAGATCATACAGTTCCAACCCCCCTGCCATGGGCAGAGAAACCTTGCACTAAACCATGCCACCCAAGGCTCTGTTCAACCCGGCCTTGAACACCACCAGCAATGGAGCATTCACAACTTCTCTGGACATCCCATTCCAGTGTCTCACCACCCTCACAGTAAAGAATTTCCTCCTTATATCCATGGGGACACCATGTTGGCATGCATACAGTGTGTCCTACCCACAACCATTTTGTCTGGCCCTGAGAGTTAAACAGAGTGGGGTGTGAGCCTTGTCTGGGGTTAGACTACGATTTAGTCTGACCAAGAGATTTTCCCCAAGGCTGGACAGTCATGAGTGGCAGGGTGTGTGGGACAGTATGGTTGAGTATCTAGTCCACTTGGCCCCTCCAGGGCTTTGGAAGCATCAGAAAGGGAAGACAGCTGTATGGAGTCCCCAATGACAAGCTGCAGAAAATGCTGGAGGGAGAATTATTTTGAGCCTGATGGGCCCATGACACCTCAGGTCATCAAGGCAGAGATGCAACATACAGATGGACTCATGATCGAGGGGTGGATTTAGAAATGGATGCTATTGCCCAGGTTATTCACAAGTGTGAACACTGCACACAGCCTCTCCTGCTCTGAAGGACTCCTACAGAGATGGAGCTTGATGTCATGGTCCTAATGGACTCAGCAGCCTTATAGGGATTGGCCCGTGCACTAAGAGATGATCTCTCTCTCTCTCTGTGTGTGAATATAAATATGCATGTGTGATGGTATATTGAAAATGTAGGATCTGAGCATGATGTGAATGGTACGGAATAAGGGGTGGATACTGTCACAGGTTCAGCAGCAGCAGTCATTTTTCTCCTTCTTGGTAGCTGGTGCAGCACTGTGGTTTTTATTTGGGGCCCAGGAGCAGTGCTGATAACACCAGTGTTTTCAGATACTGTTTGGTAATGTTTAGGTTGGCCAAGGACTTTCTCAGCCTCATGCTCTGCCAGGGAGGAGGGGAAACCAGGAGGAAGGTGGGAAGAAACAGAGACAGGGCACCTGATCCAAACTGACCAAAGAGGTATTCCATACCACAGAACGTCATGCCCAAGATGTAAAAACGGAGAGCAGAGACCAAGAAGGGGGGTGGTGGTGCACTGCTTGTTTGGGCTGGGTGGAAATTAGCTCTTGTATTCTTTCCTTGTATTTGCCTTGTATTTATTACTACTGGTGGTAGCAGTAGTGATCTGTGTTATACCTTAGTTACTAAACTGTTATCTCAACCTGTGGGAGTTGTGTTCTTTTGATTCTCCTTCCCATCCCCCTGGGACTGGAGGAAGAAAGAGGAGGGAGTGAGTGAGAGAAATTGCGTAAGGGCCTTAAACCACGAGAGTTTGAACCCATTACCCCTTGTCCTATCACCACAGTCCCTAATGAAGAGTCCCTCCCCAGCATCCCTATAGGCCCCCT
>JASSUY010029224.1:0-21095 GCA_032466535.1 Forpus xanthops
AGTGTGAGGTATCCCTGCCCATGGCAGGAGGGTTGGAACTAGATGATCTTAAGGTCCTTTCCAACCCTAACTATTCTGTGGTTCTATGCTCCAGCCATTTTAGTGGCCATTTTAGTGACTTTTGCTAGACTCCCTTACAAATAGCTCACAAGAGTTAAGCTTCCAACATTTCATTTGTTCTAAACTGTTGTGCTCCTGGCCCTGTCATCACAACGGCCTGTATTTTTAGTTTACCCTTTTAAAAAAGCTAAGAAATGACATCTAATAGGAAGCTTGAAGTTTGATGAGTTTAGCCTGTGCAAGTGCGCTGATTAAGGTTTTATAGATGCTGTTGAAGTTATGACTTCTTAAGTTAGGGAGTTGAGTTTGCACCCTTAATGCTAGACTTAGTTGATGTTGCATGGGGTTTTGATAGACTACTCCTTGTCCTTCAAAAAGCCACCAATTTTTGTTTTCCTTCTCAAACTGCAGTTTAACAATTAGCATATCTTTACTTGTGACTTTCTTTTCCAGCTCTTTGCTTTCCAGATCCACCAAGTGTGATTCCTCCCTCAGTTCTTTATCAACCTGTATCATTTTGTGCTCTTTCTGTCTTCCTTAACAGGGATTGAAGATATTTTGGTTAAACCTTCAGCAGACCGCAAACGACACAAAATCATTGAGAAATCAAGCCGGTGTGGCATTGAAGTGAGTGTCTTGCACAATGTTCTTTCGCTCTGTAATTAAAGCTGTTTGAAATTCTGCCCTCTTTAATCACTCCTGCTTAGCACCTAACTCTCTCCCCCCATTTTTTACTTCCAGGCTGTTCGAGCTGCTCTTAATTTACCAGAAACAGCATCAAGTGAGGAGATCCAAGGGAAGTGGCAGGATGCCCATCTCTGCAAAGACCAGAGGGATTTTAACATGGTTGATCTGAAATTCAAAGAGGAAGTAAACAATTACAACAATGAAGTTAACAAGGTTGGCATCAAGGTGTCTGTGTACACCAGTCTTGTTTCAAGGCTTACTAAGCTACTGTAATGTCCATGAGGGGTGCCTGACTCGTATGGAGGCTGGAGCTTTCCATCTGTCCCCAGCACAAGGCATACTGCCTCACCATCTCCACCTTATCCTCCCTGAATGAGAAGAGGGTTTAATAGTCAAGGCACTTTTAAACTTATCAATAGGAATGGTTATGGTTATTCATTGTTTCACTGTTTTAAAGCCTTCAACAGGAATTCCTTTGATTTCTTACTTTATTAGTAATGGTTTGGTTTTGTTTCCTTCACCCCACCACAACTCTAGGTTTGTATGCCCCTTGGTCTCCACAGGGGCTTTCCAGAGAACAATTTGCAGTTGATGGTACAGTCAGGAGCCAAAGGATCCACTGTAAATACAATGCAGGTAATGACAGCACTTAACAGCTGTATTTGTTGATGTGATTTGTCCTAGAATATAAGCTGTTGAGGAGCTCTTGTGTGATTATCTTCATACCCAAGCAGTTTTTTTATTCTAGGGTTTGGGAATACAGGCTTTTGGCATGGAAAAAAATTACAAGAATGTAATAAAAACTTCAATGAGCGATGTAGGAGAGTCAGTGTTTATTATAACCTTCTGGTTTGGAGGTAATTTTCAGTACATTGGGATTTATAGCAACACCAGGCCTTTTTAGAAGGAATGCTGTAGATTGTACAAAGAGACCTACTACAGGAGAAAGCACTGTTCCTGACCTCTGTTGGAAACCAACCCTTCTGTTTCCTTCTCCCACTACTGAACAGGAACTAAATCCTGCTTTGATTTTGTTAGAAATAGCAAGGGTGCTTTTTCATTGTGCTTTCTGCCACATAGACCCCAAAGAAGAAACACTCTATAAAAGGGCCATCTAAAAATCTGTCTCCAAGAGAGAATGACCAAAGCTTAAGGGAGGGTTTCGTTTTGGGTTTTTCTGTTCTGTTTTCAGTACACTGCTGCTGAGATGTGGTGAGGGGAATGTAGGGACCTAAAAAATATCTGTTATTTCCAGTTTCATGTGTCTTTGTATTAAATTGACATACAGAATGAGAATGGAAATACTGAGGATGAGTCAAGGAGTTGAAACAAAACCACCGGATGAGATCTACGTGTTTTTTCTGCCCAGCAGTAGCAAGAACATTGAATGAACACATCAATATTTAGTTAAAGAGCATTTAGGGAACATTTAAATGCTTTTTACCATGTTTTTCAAGAGCAGCTGTTGTACTTCAGTGAGCAAAAAGCCGGATGGAAAAGTGATGTTTCCTTTTTTCCTCTCCACGTTCAGATTTCTTGCCTGCTGGGCCAGATTGAGTTGGAAGGTCGAAGACCCCCACTGATGGCATCTGGCAAATCCCTGCCTTGTTTCCAGCCTTATGATTTTTCCCCTAGCTCAGGAGGTTTTGTGACTGGCAGGTTTCTCACTGGCATCAAACCTTCTGTGAGTTTAATACTGCTGCTGCTTATGGTGAAAGTTACTTAAATCTTGGTATTTTAATAAAGAGTGCCTGCAATTATAGATAAGTTGAGTTTGTTCACCCTACTTTCATATATAGCTTTTGAGAAAGCTTAAATTGCCAATTTTGATGTGCTTCTGAGCAGGATGCTGATGGGGTTGTGCTTCTCTTCAGGAATTCTTCTTTCACTGCATGGCTGGCAGGGAAGGGCTTGTGGATACCGCTGTCAAAACCAGCCGCTCTGGGTACCTACAAAGGTAAGAGGTTTGATTTTGGATTTGAGCCTTTAAAAGGTCCTGTTGGTTGGTTCATAGGGATATTGTTGAACTTAGAAAGTGGCTTAATGCTGAACCCAGGACAGGCTGACTTACAGAGGACTAGATCAGTGGGAACTTCATCATCTCTAACTTACCTTTGGAACATAGCAGCAGCAACTATTCCTTTTGGAGAAATCTTTTTCCTGGTACAAGTAAAAATATACAAATTCCAGGCAACTCTACTTTGTCTTGACCACAAGAAGATGGAAAGTTTTGCTTGTTTCAGAGGGTAGTGGTGGATTCCATAGGAGGGATGCCTCCTTCTTTCAGACAGCTGTTCAAAAGTGACAGCAGAGACAGAGTAATTTGCTATTGCATTTTAAGTCACTTCAATCCAAGGAAACTGCAGGAAGCAACATGCAGAAAGCTTTGCAGTATCATTGCACTTCTCACCTGTGTGTTGTGTCTATGTGATTTTTGGCTTCCAGAATTCCTCATTGGTGCACTTAATATCTTACTGAAAACAGTATTTTTTATGTTAGAGTTATATCATCCTTGTTGCTTTATATCCTCTTAACAGGGTTTTAATTTGTAATGTTCTTTTCTGTTTTCCTCTGGGGCAGGTGTATCATAAAGCATTTGGAAGGACTCGTTGTTCAGTATGACCTGACCGTACGAGATAGTGATGGCAGTGTGGTGCAGTTTCTGTACGGAGAAGATGGGCTTGATATCCCTAAAACTCAGTTCTTACAACCCAAGCAGTTTCCTTTCATTGCAGAAAACTATGAGGTAGAACGTCTGAAGTATTCTTATGGGGTGTAGGGGAAGACTGGGATGCACAGTTAACATCTGGCATAAGTGTTTTTTCCCTGTTCTAGCTCTGCACTTGAATTAACACCCATGACTTAGATATAAGGAAGAAGTTTTTTACTGTAAGGGTGATGAGGCCCTGGAATGGGTTGCCCAAAGAAGTGGTGAATGCTCCATCCCTGGCAGTGTTCAAGGCCAGGTTGCACAGAGCCTTGGATGACATGGTGTGGTATGAAGCATCCCTGCCCATGGCAGGGGGGTTAGAACTAGATGATCATAAGGTGCTTTCCAACTCTAAATACTCTGTGATTCTGTGACTTTACTCTTCAGTCTATCAGGTTTGAGTAACTTCAGTTTGCTTTGCCTTTTCCACTACAGTAAGCATTGAGACAAGAATAATGATACAAAGCTGTTCTCTGTAGTATTCACTCTGAATGGTGTTTGTCTTTCAGATAATCATGCAGATAACTTTCTTACAGGTAATCCAGAAGACAAAGCACCTGGATGAAGCTTTAGCAAGGATGGAGTCTCACCAAGCTAGCCAGCAGTTCAAAGCCATTAAAAAGTGGAGAGCCAAGCGCCAAAACTCAGTGCAAAGAGAAGGAGGTTTTCTGATGTTTTCCCAAAAGAAAATGGCAAGTGTAAAAGCACAGATTCCACAGGGTGAAACCAAAAATGGAAGAGATGCTGCTACTTTACAGGTAATGCAGAAGCAGTTGAATTCACCAAGCCCTTTAAACAAATTGCAGAGTGTTCCATGGTCTTACTGTACGTGTTGTCTTCTGGAGTCTTATGTCAGTTCTGTGGGTGATGAAGCTGAGATTCATTTATTGAAGTCTGTGAGCACCAGTGCAAGGGCAGAGGCAAAACCAGAATTAAAACTGGTTTTAAAACCAGCCCATGGTTGTGGGTGGTTTCTGGTGATTGTTTTTGTTTGTTTGGTGGTGTGTTGTTTGAGTTTTTCTCATGACCACAGAATAGATTTCTCTTGTGTGGACTGTACTGAGAGGACAAGGGGTAACGGGTTCAAAACAGGGAAAGTTTAGATTGGATCTGAGGAAGAAGTTCTTTACTGTAAGGGTGATGAGGCACTGGAATGGGTTGCCCAGGGAAGTTGTGAACGCTCCATCGCTGGTGGTGTTCAAGGCCAGGTTGGACATAGCCTTGGTTGGCATGGTTTAGTGGGAGGTGTCCCTGCCCATGGCAGGGGGGTTGGAACTAGATGATCTTAAGTTCCTTTCTAACCCTAACTATTCTATGATTCTATGATACCTGCTAGCTGGATGAAAGCCTGTTTAAATACAAAGATCAAATCCAAGCTGCCTAGGATTATAAGAAAGTACTCTCACTTAAACGTCTTGGACATTAGGGCACTAATCCATATGTCCTGGCTTCTAATGAAGATTATATATACGAGCCCAGAATGGAAACGTGCTGCTTCGTGGCCTTGCTTTTACAAGGAATTTACTCTGGTAGAACATGGGCAGTTAGCATGAAACTCCATATTGAAGGTGTTGAGATACATAACTCTGTGAGCATGTCTGCAAATGCTCCGCCTAATCACTGGTTCATTTTTTCAGCTATGCTGAATTTGTGTTGTTTTTGGTACTTCTGATGATATTCAGTACAGTTTAGCTTGGTGATTCATTTACTGAGTGTTCATTTTGTCTTTCAGTAGATGGGTAGATATAGGTACATAAAATCATAGAATCACAGAATGGTTTGGGTTGGAAAGGACCTTAAAATCATATAGTTCCAGCCCCCTGCCACAGGCAGGGACACCTCATCCCAGACCATATTTCCTAATGCTCTGTCCAGCCTGTCCTTGAACACTGCTGGGGATTTACCACTGCTAAATAATTAGTAAATTTACCACTCTTTTGGGCAACCTCCTGTCTTAGTATATTCTAAAGCTCAGTGGACAGTTCTTCCATCATTAAGAAGCAAGGCATATAAGAGATAGGTTTAGCTAATTTTCTGTATTGATTTTTCCTTCTAAGTAGGTGTTAACTTTTTCCTTTATTAAATGGAATGTTTGAAGCATTACTTGAAAGACTGAAGAACAGAAACACAACTGGTCACTGTGAAAGATGCAGGCTATGTTAGATAATAGTCTCTGTTGGACTGTTGGGGTTGGATGGGTCTTGGAGCAACCTGGTCTAGTGAAAGGTGTCCCTGCCCATGGCAGGGGGGTAGAACTGAATGAGCTGAAAATCAGAGAATCTCCTTTGGCACCTGTAGACAAGTGAGGTGGTAGTAAGTTAAAAGGAAAGATTTAAGTATGTTGAGGGCATTCACTATCAAGTTGAAATCATTCTTAGAGGATTGTGTTTCACTATTATGGTTATACTGTAAAGAATCTTGAAATCATTTGGGATCAGATTTGTTAAGTATCAGAAAATGAAGAAAACCGTATTTGTAGCTGAGTTGTTTGCTGTGTTACACCCTTAAGTTTCAGACAGGTAATCTTCTCTTTTGCTATTGCTTGATTGCTGCTGGAAGCAGTATTAGTTGGGTTTGGTCTTACTGTGGATAAACCAGTCTGCTTAAAAATCTCCTTTTCAGTTACTGAAGATGTGGTATGAACTAGATGAGAAGAAACGAAGAAAGTATATGAAGAAGACAAATAAGTGCCCTGATCCAAGCCTTGGTGTCTGGCGTCCAGATACTTACTTTGCATCTGTTTCAGAAGCATTTGAACATGGAGTTGAAGATTTTATCAACAAATGGGAATCTGAGGACAGACAAAGTTATGTGCACCCAGTAATTTCTTCTGATAGGTAATAACTTCTGTGTCTTTACTTTGCACTGAGCCAAGAACCACAATACCTATTTTTGAACTGAATTTGCTAAAGATGAAATGTCTTTCTCAACTCTTCCTTGTATTGTGACCTTGTGAAACAAAGCAGTGCGTTTCAAAATGGTTCCTGAAAGCCAAGTGAGCTTACTCTGCAGTGGAGAGGCCCTGGTCATCTTTTTCTTCCAAACCTCTGTTTTCCATGCTCCTAAGGGCTTGGGCAAAGGCTTTATGGAATAACAGCGATGTATTGCTGTCCTCCTACATAAAAACTAATACTTTACAGTAACACTTAAAATCCAAACATGCTTTTGCCACACTTTGGAGTTAGCAGGGTAGTTAAGATGAGCAAGTGGGAGTACATGGACTCTCTTGACATTCTGGGAATCAGAATCAGAACCCAAGGCCCCAGTTCTGTATTAATGGGCTGTGTTTGTCAGATCAGATTGGAATAGACAATTTTAAGGCTTTTTTAGTGTATTTATCCATAAACTTCCAGGAGAAATTGCCTGAAAGAGGTAAACTTATTGACCTGAGCAATGTTTCAGTCTCTTCCAAGTTCTTTGTTTTGTATATTGAGCTACACTGAGCTCTACACTGAGCTAAACTTCTCATTTCCTGTCTTCAGATTGAAAGAATTGTTGTACTTAAAGTGGCAGCGATCTCTCTGTGACCCTGGAGAAGCTGTGGGCCTCCTTGCAGCTCAGAGTATTGGGGAACCTTCCACACAGATGACTCTGAACACCTTCCACTTTGCTGGCAGGGGTGAAATGAATGTCACACTGGGTATTCCAAGGTGAGGAAACAGTGTTTTCAGTGGGTCCTTTGCCATTTTTGGCACTTAGGTAATAATGCTTAATGTCACTGGCAGGTGTATATTGAATCCTGAGGGCAGATGATGCTTCAGTTGAATTGTGATTTGTGCCTGGTCACAACTGTTTTAAAGTCTTGCATTTTTACAGTTGATTTGGCTCGTTTCCCAGGTAGAAATACCTCTGAAGGCTTCGGAGTCTTACTCATGTTTAGCAAATGGCTTATTCATTTCTGTATTTTAGTCAATACAGTATAAGCCTAAAGAAATTATGCTTTGTGGGTTGGCCCTCTGCTGACCTATTCTTCACCCTCCTGTTAAACCTATTTCTTTCACACACCAAACTTCACTGCAACTATGAAACCTGATATGTTTAGTGTTATCACCTATGGAGGAAGAGACCTGTTTTAAAGCAGCCAGGTTTCCCTGGCTCTTCTGTTTGGTGACAGTGTCTATCAGCACACTTGTTTAGCAGCCAGTCACCTGCTTGTTCTGAATAACATGGATGCTCATCCCAGCTTTGTGGTTAGATGTCAGGGAGATTGGAACTAGATGACCTTAAGGTCCTTTCCAGCCCTAACTATTCTATGATTCTATGTGTGATGCCTTAGATGAGTGATAGTTGTCTTACCTTAGATCAGGGAATGGGAGGAAGCATGTGCTATACATCTGTAGGAAACAGGCTCCATCAGATCTTCTGTTCTGGGAGCATTTTAGTATCATTTCTGTTCTGTTCCTGGAACTGGATGATAGTGTGATTGAGGCAGCAGAGCTGCTTTTGTGCTGTGCCTGAGGAGGAACCAGGAAAGCGAAAAGGAGCAGCTCAGTGGTGACCACAGCTCTTGATGCATATAGCTCTGATAGAACTGGCAGTGGCTGCATGCTGCCTAATTAAATGAACCAGGTATATATGTGATTGCAGAGGGCTTTTATCGTTTCACTTGAAAGATCATTCTTTATTTAAAGGTTGCGAGAAATCCTGATGGTGGCCAGTGCAAATATTAAAACACCAATGATGAGTGTTCCTGTGCTCAATACCAAGAGAGCTCTCAAGAAAGTGAAACGGCTGAAGAAAAGGCTCACAAGAGTGTGCTTAGCTGAGGTGAGCCTCCTATGCCGTGTGTCCTTGGGGAGCAGCAAAACAAAATGTCCTGTTTAAGCTCATCAGTTAATCTGGCTTTGTAGTAGTTTCTTATTTTGAAGGCTTATCTGTGGATGCAAGATGAGAAGGTCCTTTCTTTTCACCTGCTGCATACTGAACCTGTGATACCTCCTAGGAAGTGGGCTATTGAAAAGAAATACAGTTGCTGTGTGAGGCTTAAATTCAGTTTAACCTGTAGAACATTGTCACACAGGCTACAAAAATCTATAGGCTGTAAAGGAAGGGTAATTGTTCACCCATGGCAGTAGTATTGTGGCAGGGAGGGTTTATGTTTGTTTCCATAGCTTTGTTTGGCTTTTTCTCAAGCTTATTTTTGTCAGGCTCCAGAATTGGAAGAGTTTTGTCTTTGAGACAAGCTAATCTGGCTGTGACTGGCATGGCAGAGACCTTTCTGCTTGTTGGGAGGAGTTTAAGCCAAAAAGAATGCAAGAGGATAGAGTCCTTTTGCCCAGGAGCTGCCACAAAGCCTTTAGGAAAGTTTGCCCGTTAGCCTTGTGTAAGTCTGGTCCCCTGCAGGGAAAGCGTTGGAATTGTGGGAAGTAAATGAAGCATCTTTATTGAAGGAGTAACATTCCTGCTTGGGACTTCTGTAGGTCTTGCAGAAAGTGGAGATAGAGGAATCCCTGCGTGTGAAGTGCAAGCAGGACAAACATCGCCTCTACAAAATCAAGTTCCATTTTTTGCCCCATGAATATTATCAAGAGGAGAAGTGTGTGAAGCCTGGAGATATCTTGCACTTCATGGAGACAAGGTGAGCTTGCTTTTAGATACTTGAATATTTGTTCTTCTTTTGCTTTTCCATGGGCTCTAAGGTCACTGCGTGTTGTTCATTGCTGTTACTATGGCTTTCAGAGCAGCAGCTTCCTGCAGATGTGCTTATAGAAACATCTACACAGCTGCTTTTAACGTCTTAAATAGAACTGTGGATCTGTGGGGTGGTGACAGTACAGAATTGTATTGAGGCAAGTCTCTCACATGTCTGAGAAGAGCCATTTAAGCATCATCTTGTTCATTTCTTTGGATGCTTAAACATTACCAACAAAGCATGTTTGAATACTTGAAGTATCTCCCAGTGCTCTCATTGAATGGAACTAAATGTTACTTTGTAAGATTAGTTTTAAAAGGTAAAGATACCAGAAAAGGCTGGCTTTCCCCACCCCACTCCCTACTCTTTTTTTTCCTCTTCTTCCTTCCCCATATCTGGCCAAATTGGTGTAGATAAAAGTAGAACATTTAATGACAAGACTCTATTGAAAGCTATTTTTGTTTTGTAAAAAGGCATCATTGATTTCCTCTCCTTCAGGCCATATGAGTTCAAGCTGGGTCACTTTATTTAACAATATGTGCTTGTTGGTTTGAGAAAGAAAGAAGTCCAGGAGTAAAGCATGCCTTTGGAAAGTCAATTTGATGTGCAAAGTTTATGTCCCAATGAGATTATAGTACAGCATTATAATTTAATCTTTGGATGCATGGCTACACCTGTGATTGTAAGAGAGATGATACCAACATTTTGGTTCTCAAGGGAATGAGAAAGAAGAAGAAAAAGAGATGCTGAGGAGGGTCTCTTCATGAAGGACTGTAGTGGTAGGACAAGGGGTAATGGGTTCAAACCTAAACTGGGGACGTTTAGATTGGATCTGAGGAAGAAATTCTTTACTGTGTGGGTGGTGAGGCACTGGAATGGGTTTCCCAGGGAAATTGTGAATGCTCCATCGCTGGCGGTGTTCAAGGTTGGGTTGGACATAGCCTTGGGTGGCATGGTTTAGTGGGAGGTGTGCCCATGGCAGGGAGGTTGGAACTGGATTATCTTAAGGTTTTTTCCAACCCTAACTGTTCTATGATTCTAAAATTCTTTGCCTTTTCCTAGAAGTACTTTTTGCATCCACCAGAGAGCATAGAATCACAGAATGGGTTGGGTTGGAAAGGAACTTAAAATCATCCAGTTCCAACCCCCTGCCATGGGCAGGGACGCTTCACACTAGACATGTCACCCAAGGCTCTGTCCAGTTTGGCCTTAGAAACTGACAGGGATGGAGCATTCACAACTTCCTTGCCCAGCCTGTTCCAGTGCCTCACCACCCTTACAGTAAAGAACTTCTTCCTTACATCCAATCTAAACTTCCCCTTTTCAGTTTGAGCCCATTACCCCTTGTCTATCACTACAATCCCTAATGAAGAGTCCAAATGTACCGTCATGTCCTGTCACGAGCTGACAGGCTTCTTAAGCCAAATAAAGTAATCTTTGGACAACTTGCAATTGACTGTGGTTGCACTGAGCTTTGCCATTCTGGATTGCTGCTTCTTTCAGGTTCTTTAAAATCTGTCTGGAAGCAATTAAAAGGAAGAGTGCAAAGATGGCATCTTTTGCTGAAGTCAGCACCAGGAAGACAACTCGGGGAGATTTAGATGGTGGTGAAGACAAGGTACAGAAAAACATTGCCTGAAAAATGCCTCACTTCCTTTAGCGGCTTTTGAGAACCTGCATTGGGAAGAGCACGGCATGTTTAATGTGAACATGAAGTGTGTGAGCACTAAGTTACTTCTTAAATATTTCTTTATGCCTAAACTGACTTTGCACTCCCATAAAATGAACAGGGAAATTACAGTTTTTGTCTATTAAATCCTAATTTACTGAGGACTTTACTCTGAAAATGCCTGTTTATTTTAGCTTCATGGAGATACAAGCTTATTACTCTCTGTTTGCTCCCAGATCAGTCCTGTTGTAGCAGTGGCTGTCAAAGCTTTGGGGAAGACCCTTTTTTCATTGGAAAGCTTTTCCATGTTCATTCTGCCACTTCTCTCCCATCAAGGCCTGTCATATAAGCAGGCTGATAGCTTACCTATCTTGTAGACATCCATCTTGTTTAATGTTGAAGTTAACTGAGAATAAGTTCGTTATTTCTTTATAGTAGTGGTCTTATAGAAATTAATTTGCCCTTAAAGGTATAACATTGAGCATATGTTTGATTAAAGCCTTTTGGAACTGATGCTTCCTTACAATCAACCTGATTATCTGCCCTGTCATGGATTTCTAGACACAGCATAATGAGGATACTACAGCAGAGGAAGAAGAGAACATTGTTGATGCAGAAGCTGATGAAGGGGATGGTGATGCTACGGAAGCAAAGCGGAGGAAGAATCAGGAAGAAGAGGTAATGAAATGAGAGGTGCTCAGCACTGCACTTTAATTCCCAATTCCCTCTGCTTGGTTTGTGTTGGGAAGGAAAGCTTCCGTTAAAATGTTGGAAAAATCCAAACCCCACCTGAAAGGAGATAGGAATGTCTCTGCTTTGTGCTATTTAGTTTTGATTTGGATGGGGGGAATACTATAGCAGATGATGTGGGCTGAGACTTGGCATGAACTTGGTCATCATAGTTCAGCCTCTAAAAGTAATACAGAACCATGCAACTTCAAGATGGAAGAGATCTGCATTTGTCCAAGGCCTTGTTCTTTAGGCACGGGGAGTTGCGTGTGGCAGCCAGGCTGTGCTGTAATTCACTTCAACTTTACTACTTGCTGATTTCATGCCTAACTTTGCCACATGCTAATTTCGTGGTTCTTAATAAATATTCTTTCTGGCTCTGCATGTTTCTCTGTGTTCACTACTTCATAGTTACTGCTTTAAAGATGGGTTGATGTAATTCAGCAGAGGATAGAGCAGTTGAAAATGTGAAGGGAATCTCATCATCAGGGTTAGATTGTGGGAAGAACCTTTTTCAAGAGGAGAAAACTGAACTGTAGTGAGGAATAATGGTAAGATTATCAAGAAATAGGGCTTGAGCTGAAACTGTTGTATTTTCTTTACAACAGAATTACACTTCCATTGTGTCATAGGTAAGATACTTACAACTCAGCTGTGGCGAGTATTCATGACTGAAACTGTTCATTGAACACTTTGTTTCAGTGCATGTTCTAGCTCAGATAAATAGAACATTATTTCTTTGCAGGTTGATTATGAGAGTGAAGAAGAGAATGGGGAAGAAAACGTTGATGAGAATCTGGAAGACGAAAAGGCTGAATCAGACAAAGAAGGAAGGTCTTCTGATGCTGAAGAGAACCAGAATGAAACAGATGTTGTCGAGTCTCAACATCTGTCCTTTATCTCTCATACTAAAAAAGAGAAAGACAGACTACTTAAGTCAGCAGACCTGCGTATAAATGCTGTCGTGGGCAGCCACCCATCAATACAGGATTACTCATTTGACACCGAACATGAGCTTTGGTGTGAGGTAAGATGGTCTGCCTGCAAGCATCTCTGTGCGGTTGTGCAGTGGCTGCACATAGCTCCCATAATAAATGGATCTTTTCAGTGCAGTGCTGCTGTTTTGTCTCAGCAATCTTTCATTGACAGAGAAAAGTGGCAGTACAGATGTACTTCTTGGTGCAATTCTTAGTAATTTATAACTTTTAGAACACCTGATGAAACTTTTTATAAAAACAGGTTTCTCACAGGTTTAGAATGATAGAATTATAGAATAGTTAAGGTTGGAAAGGACCTGAAGTTCCAACCCCTGTGCCACCTCCCTAATCCAAGTAAGATCAAAGATCAGAAAGCAATGTGGACAAAAGCTTCTGGGATGGCATGTTCATGTTAGCATCATTCAGCTGTAATTCTGGTCAGACTTTATGATCCTAAACACACAAGTAGGGGAATTTCAGTTATCTACTTTTACCCTTAAAAAGAACTAGGCTGGTTACTGAGCCAAATTCAAGTTTGCTCACAGAACACCACCATTATGTTGATTTTTGACTTCTAGGTTTCCCTGGCACTCCCACTGATGAAGGTGTACTTTGACCTCTCCTCGTTGCTTGTCTCCCTTGCACGAAACACAGTTATTCATGAGGTGAAGGGGATCACACGATGCCTGTTGAATGAAAGCACCAACAAGCAAGGAGAGAAGGAACTCATTCTGCACACCGAAGGGATAAACCTTGCAGAGCTGTTCAGATACTCTGATGTACGTAATCTATTTGTAATCCCAAACTGGAATGATCTTTTGTCTTCTAGGGAGAGACTGTGGATGGTGGATGCCATGGAAATGTAGCAGGGGTGATGTGTGCCTTTTCAGCTCTTAAACACTCTTTGTCCTCCTTTTTTACCCCCAGATGTAGCTCAGCAGAGCCTTTTCTCCAGGGCAGCAAATCAGGTTTTGTGCAGCAGCCCAGTGTCTAATGACACATAATTTCACGCCATGCTTCCAGCTGTTCCTGTACATGTTACTTGAGGGAGTTCTTCCATCTAAACAAATTGCAGCCATCTAACCCACAACTCTACAAATACAAGATTGTTTCAAGCTACATCTTCTCTCCTGCATTGCTAGAAGTTTTGGGTGGCTGAGACAGCCTGGGCATTGCATTGTGGTGCTTCTAAGTTAAAATCTTCTAAGATTTTAATGTGTCCTCTGCTGCTTGAGATGTTGGTTTGCTGCTTCTAATTTCAGCTAATTTGCTCTTGTGGTGAGTTTTGATTCCAGTATCTTGTTCATATACATAATGCTGTGATCACTGGTTTAAACACAAATCCCCCAAATTAGTCTTTGTATTTGAGCTGCTGTCTAGTTGTTATTTAACTGTTGATGCTGCTTAAGCTAAGGAAAACTAGAGGAAAAAAGCTATCTTGGCTTAAATTCTTTGGAACTACAGAGTAACTGCTGTCCTAACTTGTGTCTGTGGTTTCTTTGCTTTCAGATTTTGGATTTGAACAGACTTTATTCCAATGATATTCATGCCATGGCTAAAAACTATGGAATAGAGTCTGCCCTGAGGGTGATTATTAAGGAAATAAAAGATGTATTTGCTGTCTATGGTAAGATTTCTTTGTATTTATTAAGATAGTCTTTAATTAAAGATAGGAAAACCCAGCATGATTTATGTGTGTCTTCTTCAGCTGTACTTTCTCATTCTTTTCATCATTATAGTGCCTGCTGTGATCACTTTGTTAGTTCCATTGTTAGCTTCCATTTAATCAGGAGAAAATTCACTAGACAAGGTGGAATTTGTCTCCCCTTCACAGAGCTTTTCTGTTCTGGTCCATTTATTCTTTATAGGCTGGAAGGTCCAGACAAATTAACTGCTGATGTGTGAGGAAACTGTTAGACTTGTATAGAGGCCCTGAGAATAGGATTAACCTTGCCTTACTCTAGCTCTTTAATGATGGGAGTCCAGGCTTCCTTCTCAGTTTTATTATCTTTCCTAAAATAGCTGCATTTCCTTGTGTGAATGTTCTTCTCTCTGCATAGACTATTCAGAGTGCAGGCTTGGGGAAGATGCCTGACTTCACAGCCTGCTGAAGTTAGGCGTGTTGAATTTGCCTTCAGCGAGTGAAGTCTTGCTATGAATTTAACTATTGAGAAGAGGGAAGTTTAATACAGTGGGAATTTCAGCAACCCAGTTACATGAAACAGGCTTGCCAGCTGGCAGCCCAAAGTGGTCTGACCTTCAAGTGGTTCAAGAGCTGCTGGGTAAATGTTGACAGAGCTGTTAATGACCCCCCATGACACCAACTCCCATGTTATTTTTACAGAAGTGCTGCTTCTTTTCAGCCTAAATGGGGTTTTTCTGTAGGTGTCTGATATTATGGACAGAAAATATGAGAACCTTTCTGACTCTGCTTTAGTAATGCAGGCCACAAGGTGAGGGGCTGGAGCTCTATCCCATCAAAAGTGGATGGACAGAGCCTTGGGCAACATGGTCTAGTGTGAGGCTTCCTTGCCCATTGTAGCGGGGTTGCAACTGGATGATCTTAAGGTCCTTTCCAAGCCAGACCATTCTGTGATTCTATGATGTGTGATCCCCTTCTGCATAGAGCAGACTTTAGTGATTTTTTTGTAGAGCAGTTCAGCTGCCGTACAGCATTCTTAATGGTTTAGTTTCCCTGGAGAGAGATTGGTTTATGTTATAGTGAGGTTTGTCTTTCTGGTGTATTTGAAAGGAGCAGCTAAGCTAGCTGCTCACAAAGAGGTACAACTGCCAGAAGGCAGTTACTAGAGATATTCTCCATGTTGATTAGATTCAGGAGGGTTTTAATTTAGGCCTAATTTACTTTAAAAACCCCAAACCTTAGCCATGGAGTGCTCTGATGATTGCTCTTTCTTGTCTTCTTAGGGATTGTGGTAGACCCTCGGCACCTTTCCCTTGTGGCAGATTACATGTGTTTTGAAGGATTTTATAAACCACTGAATCGTTATGGAATTCAATCCAACTCCTCCCCTCTGCAGCAGATGACATTTGAAACCAGCTACAAATTCTTGAAGGAAGCAACAATGATGGGTAATGGTTTAGCTTGAAATCGATGGCTGCAGCATTTCACATAGGCTTTGTTTTCATTGTAACTTTCCCCTGTTTTGAGTAGTGCATAATTGCATTAGGGGAAAACAAAATATGCCAGAGGGTAGAATTTTCATGAAGCCTTTGCCTAGGAAAACGTTCCAGATGTTTTTAATGGAATTCTGTCAGCTTCAATGAAGTCGGCTCCCACATGTAATTTGTGGGGTCTGTGACTCCTTTCTTTAGGAATTAGATAGGCATTTTTATAACATTGTTGAGATCTGTTAGAGCAAAGCTTTGTAACACACTGCTAAATGTGCCTCTGCTGTTAAAATTGTCACCTCTGCTTTGTTTGCATGTCTCTAATAAGTCTTCCATGTTTTCATTTCTTCTCTATTCAGAATTTTACTGTGAGAACAGGCCTCCTGGTTGTGACTTTGATTCTGGTTTTCTTCTGCTTCAGCACTTCACTGTCTTTGTTTGTTTCCTCAATCACAGGCAAAGGGTCAGAGTCATTTGTGTAATGGTAGTGGTGCCATGTGAAGTGCCCAAGAGCATCCTTCCTGCCCTCCAGTTGCTGCTCTGGAAGGTGTAGAGGTCAATGATAGTGTGCATCATGCAGAACATCTGAAATACAGCAGCAGCCACCTGCATTCAAGAGTTCTGTCAAAAAAGCTTCTGCTTTAAGTCTATCACTAAACACAGTTTGTGTGATCTTATCCTCAGATACTGATTATGTCTCCCTTTTGCAAATAGTCCTGGTTTCTGTCGCTTGCCAGTTGGATGCCACTGTGCTGCCTTTGCTACCTATTACACATGGGAAACGCTCTCAACACGATCTCTTCAGCTAGTACCTTAAAGTGCCTTGCACAGATGTCAGAGATACTTTTATCCCTGAATGTCATCAATTTTATTTGGTTTATTTAATTTGGTTTTTAATGAATAGCATTGGTTACAATTGACTTGATTAATCTGAAAATCAGACAGGAACAGTGTAAATCAGGGGGAAATGGAACTGTTTCTTGCACAGTTGTGCTCCCTCTCTGGATTTACATTCTATGACACACTGACTTAGAGGGACATTTCTCACCAAGTGAAATGTAATTATCTTTATGGTAACATTATGAATAAAGATGGGAAGTGCATACTGACAGAAGAGCACCATAAACTGGCAAGAAACTGCGCTAATTACCAGTGGAGGGAGTTAATGTTTTCACCACGATGGAAATCAAAGTCTTAATGTGGATTACAGTGGTCTGGATCTAATCTGCTTCAGTGTAACTGATCACTCGACTGTACAGTTAAAGAGATGCTGCAAGGGTGCCTGCTGTGATCAGTAAGAAGGAAAGAAGAAAGCTTGTGGCCACTGTGCTCAGCCAGTGTGAGAAGCATCATTTAAGAGTGTGAGATGACCCATCAGAGTGCTGACCAGTGTTTGGGGTGCATCCAAAGTGAGATCCCTTTGGCTGTTTGTTCAAAGAATAACTCTTTGTTAACACCAAGGGAGCAAACAGGATGGTTCAGACTGTTTTGCTTAACAATATAGCAAAAAAGCTTGGTTTTCTTCAGCTGGCACACATTTAGGAGCAGCTATGTAGTTACTCAGCTGAGATCAGAGCAGCACATGCCATGCACTGTGCCGCGGTAAAGGTGCAGCTTCTCCCCCATCCTCTGTAGAAAGCTCAGTACATTCTGCTCTATAGAAATAACTTACCAGAAGTTTAACAGTTTCATTTCCAATCTTCCAACTACTCCAGTGCCAGAATTCCAGCATTAGGGTGAATGAAAACCAGCCTGGGTGCTTATGAAAACCAGTGGAAGCCAACCAGTCCTAGCCAGACATATCATCTGGAGAGCTTCCAAATAGCTGTGACACTATTTTGCTACAGTGAGTAACCACAAAATCAAAGGAATTCATGGAATGTCTCTCCAGTGAAATGTTCTCTTCATATGTAGCCAGGAGGATTTAAAATCCACATCAAAAGGATTCACTCTGACAAAGGAAAAAGGCAGCCATGAAAAGGGAATCTTTCTGGTTTTGCCTCACATGCATTTTTTAAGGGTGTGTTTAATCAGCAAAATGCGTTCACTGGAAGGTCAGACCTGTGTTCCCTTAGGATTCAGAACGTGTTGTCTTTTCATGCTGAATAGAGAGAGTTTAGTAATGTGTGGCTTTATTCTTTGGACAAAAGGATTGGGATCAGATAATAGTTACTGTAAAAGGGGTAGGAAGAGTTTTGGGCTCCTGCTCTCAGATATGCAAATGGATCTGAACAGTAGGTGGCAGTGCCCTTCTGAAACCAAAGGGGCTGAACCATGTAAACCAAAATGCTTTTTTCAGCAGTGAGCTTTGAGAATCCTTTGGAAGCATCCTGATAGGAGTTTTGTTTGAATTCTGTTGCAGGTGCCTGTGATGAGCTGCGATCCCCTTCTGCATGCCTCGTGGTGGGAAAAGTTGTTAAAGGAGGGACTGGTTTGTTTGACCTCAAGCAACCCCTTAAATAGTGTTTTGGTGATAACTTCAGGATCCTGATTGGAATGTTCATCACAAGAGATACGTTTGCTCCACAGCTGTGCAGCAGTGGCACATACTGTGTCCCTAGTTGTTGTCTTGTGCCAGTAAGACCTGGATACCTAATCAGGTAATCTGGGTACCCAATGGGCCTTATCTGTTTAGTGAGAATGTCTGCAGCTGTAGGAGCTTTGAGACAAAGAACCATTTATCTACTGTTCATTAATGTTAAAAATGAGATTATTGAGTTACATAGAATAAAGTGAAGGGAGACCATCTGGGTCCCAAACACTGCAACAGCAGTGGCAGAATGAAGTCAAAGCAGAACCTGTTGATGCTGATTGACTTCTGTGGGCAAAGTCCCATCTTGGAGGTAGTGCTTGTTGCCACGTGGATGTTACAGGATGGAGTTCCAGTATTGGAAGTCGCATTCAGAACTGAGAGGTGGGGTTAGGCAGTGCTGTGCTGAGGCTTCAGCACTGTATGGAAGCATTTGTGCTTGAGGCCTCTCTCTTGCTGTGCTTCCATGCACTGCCACGGCTTCTGGAAGCTTTTGAGGATGGATTTCCTATTCTGCTACTTCATTTCTATAGAATTTTATGTGTCTGTGACACAACTGTTAGATTTCTTGATTAGCTGAAGCCCAGAATTCAGAGTTTTCATGGTTTCTATAAGCATTTTCCATTGCTTTAAGACTTCTTCATATGGAACAGATCTCCACACAAAGAGAAACCTGACATGATAAAGATCTATTCCTTCAGTGGCAACGTGAGCTGCTGTAACAGTGGCTACCAAAAGACTCCTGTAAGAATTACCGAACCAGAAATTTAAAGCTATTTTTGCTTCAATATTCTGTATCAAAGAGGATATTTAATAAAGGAGTATTGTGAAGGTTCTGTTACGTGGCTGTGTAACTGGGGGAACTTTGTCGTGCAGCCAACAGCCATCACTTTGGCTGTTAGCAATGGGGTAGCTGGGAGGTGTGAGGCACACTTCAGGCATCAGACTTTCTTGTTTATGCATTTGATTTTAATCAGAATGCAATGCACATGAGTTGTTAACATTGGAGTTTGCTCAGCACCGTCTAGGCTGGTTTCAACCCGTGGTTATTCTCAGTGGTACCTCGAAGATGGTGAAGTGCCAGTGCACACTTTTACCCTGCTGAGGAGCTCCTGCTTCCAGGGGAGCTGTGCTAAAGGGGATCACACCAGGCAGTGGGAGGCATTGGGAGTGTGAAGCTGCCTCTGTGGAGTATCTCAATGGGTTCCATTCTGCCCCAGCACCTGAAATCTGTGTGCAGTGTACTGGACATGGCGCTGAAGCTTAACAAATGCATTAGCTCAGTAGGTCTGGTTTCACTTTGCATATGTTCGTAAGAGATTTCATTGTGACTTCCTCCAGCTGTAGCACCTGGTAGGTATTTGTCAAACACATGTCATCCTGTGAACCACCGAAAAATCAGTTGGATGCAGTTGGCAAATGGGTAGTTGGGAAAGAACAAACACAGTAACAAAACCACTTGGAATTCCAGGCTACAGTGTGGGCTGCTGCAGACCATTTGCTGAGGAAGATCCCCACGAGGTATCCACAGTCCTGCAGTGAGGAGCATCTTTGCCATGTTTTGCGTCTGGCGATGTAGCATTTGTTACTTCTCTAGTTCTGACCTAGAATGTCGGTTGTGGTAATGAATTGTCCTCAGAAGCTTGGAGCCACAGAATCATAGAATGGTTTGAGTTGGAAGTGACCTTAGAGCTCATCCAGTTCTGACCCCTGCCATGGGCAGGGACACCTTCCACTAGAGCAGTTTGCTCCAAGCCCTGTCCAGCCTGGACAGGTTGCACCTCTTGTGTGAAGACAGGCTGACAGAGTTGGGATTGTTCAGCCTGGAGAGAGACCATAGTGCAGCTCCAGTGCCTAAAGGGGCTGCAGGAAACCTGGAGAGGGGCTTTGGACAAGGGCCTGCAGGGACGGGACAGGGGGAATGACTTTAACCTGCCAGAGGGGAGACTGAGATGAGCTCTGAGGCAGAAGCTCTTCCCTATGAGGGTGCTGAGGCACTGGCACAAGGTGCCCAGAGAAGCTGTGGCTGCCCCATCCCTGGCAGTGTTCAAGGCCAAGTTGGACACAGGGGCTGGGAGCAACCTGCTCTAGTAGAATGTGTCCCTGCCCATGGCAGGGGTTGGAACTGGATGAGCTTTAAGGTCCCAACCCAAACCATTCCATGAGTTAAAGCTTTTCCATGTGTTGTGAAGGAGTGGTTTAAGTCCCTCAGGCCAAAGAGGGTTAGGTAGCCCTGTGCTATGGATGAGCACTGTAATCACAAGGCGAGGCCAAGCCTGGGTACTGAACTGGAGGCATAGGGGCTGTATGAGGAACAGTGCTGGCTGCGGGGTCAGGCAGTGATTTTTAGGAGCACAAAGTTGATCAAGGGAGGCATCATAAGCAAAAGCATCCTCCAGGGAGGCCTGTGCTGCTGAAGCAGCCTGACAGCCTGTTCCCACTTCTGTTCCGGCGGGTACTGTAGAGCCAGCATTAATCAAGTTAATGGAGTTTTACAGTTTTCTGGCTTAGATCCCTTGGAAGAGCTGACTGTCCACATTGCCCTGGAAAAGTTTATGTCGCATCACGGAGCCAGAGAGGAAGTGGAGCTCTTCCTGTTTTCCTGGGTGTGAGCTTTAAGAAGATAAATGATCCCTGCCTCAGACCTGGTGGTGCTGTGGCTTGGTCTGTAGTAATGCTGCTGCTGTTGTTTGGGGTTTGGAGCCTTGCCTAGCACTAGTGAGAGGATAAAGAGTGATCAAGGAGTAAGAGTGGAACAGTAACGTGAGCTGCAGTAAATACAGAGCTGCATTATTAATGGCACATTAAAACTGAGTGGGTGAGTAGAGCAAATGGTGTGCTGACAGTACAAGAGCCATGCAGAAAAGTCCCAGGGCTATACCATGGAAAGCAGTCAGTGCTCTGTAAAACACTTCAGTGCTTCAGCACAGGACTCTTCTGCTCTCTGTAACACTTCAGTTCCTCTGCCTGGA